>JAPKLX010000018.1:3714046-3800691 GCA_026898415.1 Leonotis leonurus | reverse complement strand
GAGATCCAGGCACCCGAAAACGCTCTTGGTGGAATCTACAGTGTGCTAAATCAGAAGCGTGGTCATGTGTTCGAGGAAATGCAGAGGCCAGGCACTCCACTATACAACATCAAGGCATACCTTCCAGTCATTGAATCCTTCGGATTCTCGAGTACTCTGAGAGCTGCAACCTCCGGTCAGGCATTCCCTCAGTGTGTGTTCGATCACTGGGAGATGATGGCTTCTGATCCTCTCGAACCAGGAACCCAGGCTTCGACTCTTGTCGCTGATATACGCAAGAGGAAGGGTTTGAAGGAGCAGATGACTCCCCTCTCCGACTTTGAGGACAGGCTGTGAGTTTACTCTACTGTTCAATTTTGTTTCCATTGGAATATTATCCGAGCTTTACATAGCATTTCTTCACCGTTTTCCAATATTGGTGCTCAGAGTGCTTTTCCTACTTTCTATTTTAAATTGTACTACTATTTCTACTGTGTTTCTGGATACTGTTGTTGAGTAACTCTATTCATTTATGTTACGCTGGCCATTTTTTCTTGTTGATGCTATTTTTTTCTGATTATACAATGTGTTCTATGATGGGAATGCTATTATCATATTTGCTTTGACCATGAAGTGATTATGCAAACATTTAGATATTGTCGAGTATACAATTAATACTTTTCCCAATTGAAGTTGAACAAACTTTATTATTGATTGATATCATAAACAGAATGACTTGTAACACTTATTAACACATCATAATTCCCAATAACAAGAATGTTAGAAATATTGTACAAGAAAAAAAAAACAATCGTAGCTCTAATGCCTTCTTAGCTCACAGTTCAACAAAAACTCTAACACGAATAACAAGTTGCTACCCATTGTACAACAACAAAAACGATCTTTACTAGGATTTGCATAACTCGATTAACCGCCTAGGTGCTATCCCGAAAAGTAGTACCCTGATTTTAATCTCTCTATTAATTGAACTTGGAACTCATCATCTATCGAAAAAATTGGGACCAGCTCGAGAGAGAAGTTCCTCACCGGCATCTTTACCCATCTTTATCATATCATCGAAAGCATACGGGCCTCTTCTAGAGGTTTCAAGTACTACATTGTAACCAAATAAAGGATCATCATCACATGATTATTTGAAAGTATGAAGTCAATAGTAAGAAAATTTTCATGTACCTTCGGTTCCATCAGGCGATGCAATCAGACCTCTGAAGATACAGTTTCCATCCTCATCGCGACAGGCATATCCAGCAATCGGAGTACGACAAGATCCATCCAATTTCTCTAGGAACGCTCTCTCACAAGAAACTGCTAATCTTGTATCCTCGTGATTCAAGGCTGCCAAATAATTAGCCTAGCAAGAGAATGCAATTAGACAAAGTCGATATGTGGATAACATGAGAGATAGAGAGAGATGGCATACCATCTTTTCGTCATCGCCTCTACATGCAATTCCTATTGCCCCTTGCGCCACAGCAGGGAGCATGTCATCAATTGATAGAATGGAAGTAACATTTTCTGTCATATTTAGGCGCTTCAATCCAGCTAATGCCAATAATGTTGCTTGGACCACCCCTTCATTTAATTTTTTTAACCTTGTCTGCACATTCCCTCGAAAATTCTCCAATACCTACACAATATTAAAAATTCACAATAAAAGGGAATGTGATAACATGTATTGCGAAAGAAAAAGTAATATACAACGTCCTTTCAGAAAGAGCTATTACTGCTCTACAGAAAAAGGAAGCATGGAAAAGATATAACCGCATTCGCAATTAGCATGTTAAGATCTAACTTTCATGTAAACAAAATGCTTTTGAAAACATTAAGATTGTGAAAACTTCTTTGACGTGCATAAATCAGGGTAGAATGAACAGAACTATATCCATGGTTAATATGTAAATCACATGTTCCTGAGTATTTATATGTTTTCCGCGTTATGATTAAACATTGTGTTTTCGGGACCATCCCCAGGCAGACAGTGCAAAATGAATGTGCATGAAGAATATCAGAAGTTTTTCAAGCAAATAAAAAGACAACATTATAACTATATAACAAAAATAAGTTCACAACAAAAATAAGTTCAATGTGGATTACAACAATGTCATTGCAGATGTCTATATAATTTTAGTTCACAACAAAAGAACTGTTTAAGTATCATGCAAAAGAAAGCAAAAACAAGTTGATGCCACAATACACTCACATTTAGCGATGGATATTTGTGAAGAAGTTGTGATTTCCTTCTTAGTGAAGCTGTACCCACAGTGCTTCCTGCAGGAAGGTCGGCCATAGATGCCACAGTAAAGCAAATAAAAGCATCGCGGACATCCTCCCTTGGGAGATTGCAAGGTAATATTGTGTTTTTGGGAAGATATGTGGGGACATCTTTCATCGAGTGGACAGCTATATCAATATCACTGTTAATGAGTGCCTCATCTATCTCTTTAGTGAATAAACCCTTTCCACCAATATCTGCAAGAGGCTGTGTTAGGATTTTATCCCCAGTTGTCTTGATCACCACGATTTGAATTGCTCCCGTTTCAGCTAACAGAGGATGAGAAGCAATCAGCTTATCTCGGGTTTCATGCGCTTGGGCCAGGGCCAGTGGACTGTCCTACCAAGAATATTAAGATAAAGCCATTCAGTAACGAATTGAATACTGAAGAGCCCACAAATCTTACTAATCACCACAATATAAGTGACTTATTTCAAACGAAGTATTAAAATCATAAACTAAAATATTACATAGTTTAGGAGCTAAAACAATTCAACGAAGAAATCTACCCATATAAGCATAATACGCCACAGAAAAACAAATTCAAACAACACATTACTACCTAAAGTGAACGTCTATATAACTAACCATGGATACAGCAGCTAAGCTACTATACACATAACATAACCCAATATTTGAAAGCATATTCGTGGACAATGCTTATCAAGCTCACACAGACCATAAAACAATAACAACTCCAAAAGACATCCCCCACATTGATCGACACCATCCTTCACAACAAAAATCAAATCAACAAAACTCCTCGGAAACATTACCTTCCCCTAGTTCCAATTCTGATCACGGCAGATTTAGTCACAGCCTGCTGCTCGACGGCAAGGGAAGCCCTAGCAGGAAAAGTCCTCGCTCGCGCGCCAGAATATCTCCAACCGGTCGAAGGAGAGAAACCAAGAGCTGAAACTGATCCGACGGCGAAATTAGCTGAAAGAGACCTAAATTGAGCTGAACTTGCCGTTGGTACGGCTTTGGCGGCAACCTCCATTACTGATGAAAGTGGAGATATGAAAATGGATAGCGTTGATGATGAAAGGAAATCTGTTTGGATTCTCGTTCTCTCTGAAGATAGAAGCTATATTTGATTTGATTGGGCTTTCGATTTGTCTCGACTCCAATTCAAATCTCCAAAATGGGCCGGGTCAGCATCATATGGGCCGGACCGCCCGATATGGGCTGGTCCAGTAATTTCGAGTAGGCGGTCGGTCGGAATTTCTAGTGTGATTTTTTTCATTAATGAAACGATGTCGTTCCATTTGCGTGAAACAGAGGTATTGTTAAGCATAGAGTGAAATTCCAGCATGTAAAGAAAGACTTTACTCAAATGGTTGTACACTACTGTACAACTCAAAGTGGAGAATGGGCTGGCCCACAAAGGCCCATTAATGCAGCAACACTATTCCTCCAAACCTAACTCTCAACTTTGTTTGGCAAATATATTAAAGCTATGATAAATGAAGTACTATAATTATATCATTTTACCATTATTATTTTTCAAGTTTTCCTCACCACAAGTAAGAAAATGGGGACCATATATTGTAAAATATATATAATTGAAAATATGAACCAACTTTCAGCATGAGTATTAATTAAAGGTAGAAAACAGATGGAGTAAAATAGTGTTGTATCATTTTCCTCTTTCTATTTTGCTTTACTTGTTTGCTCAACTTTAGCTATGAAAAGAAAGGCCCTCTGCTCTGTAGATTTATATGAACTGACAATGTCGCTTACACTGAAATGATATATATTCCCTTTGATATTTACTTTCATCTATTTTTTTATTTTTACCCTCGTGAATGAGTGATCATTATTGGGTTTATTTAAGTGTACTATATTTTGGTCCCATTATTTTATGATAAAAAATGAGTGAAATTGCTCTATTATGACCGACATAAATTTGGTCAAATTTGACTGGATTGTAATGTAACATAGTGGTCTCATTCTTGAATTCTAGAAATAAAGATATGGTAATGTGTAAGTTTTTATTTAATTAATTGTCTGAAAAATTGGTTCAGAATTCAGATAGTTGGTGGGCTTCCTCACCTCATTCATCAATCAATGTTATTGGTATTGGATACCCTTTACTACCTTTTCCATTTTTTTGGGAATCTCACAACTTATTTTTATTTGAATAAATAAAAGAGCCTTTGAATATGTCAGGCTATCTCTTTACTACTAATCCCATTCGATTAGTATTATTTTTTTTAGTTATTTAAAGAATCATGAAAAGCTTGGAAGTCACATGTAGTAGGACTCCACACCGATACCATTATTCAAATTTCGACTTGAAAAAGATTTGTTCAAAAATCGACTGGATGATAAATGAATGAAGGTCCAACTTAATTTTGAGATCGATAATTTTATCAAATCGATTTATACACGGACATGTTTTAGTTCGTTTGTTCATGAGCCTGATTACGAAAATTTAATCGAGTCTTCAGTTGAGTCTCAAGCTAAATTATCATTTTTTAAAAATTTATACGAGCTCGAGTTCAGATCTGAATTAAACTCGAAAATTATTAATATAAATATCAAACGAGTCGAGCTCGAGTTCAAACTCAAAAATATTATATCGAGCATCCACTAGCCGAGCTTGAATAATATGTCGCTCGAACACTTTAATATTTTAAGTGAACCAGTACAAGTGGTAAGAGCATCCCCAATGGGGGGTTAAGGAATAGTGGGTTCGGTGGCAATTCCGTAAATAAATGGAACTTTTTTGGGTGGGGTTTGGGAGATTGTGTTGGTAGGTAGCAGTGGGAGTTTCTCGCTTTGGGTTTCCGGAGTCTCTACTTTAATAATTGTAGAATGATTGAATTTGAGAAAAATGATATTAATTTATTTAGTTAATTTAAATTTGTAATATAAATTAAATAAATACGAAAAAAAATAAATAAAAAAAACGAAATTTAAAATAAGAATTACAATAATTAAGACACAACATTCAATTTGAAATAAAAATTACAATAATTAAAATACAACACTAGAAATTAAAATTACAATAATTAAAATACAACACTAGAAATTAAAATTACAATAATTGAAATACAACACTAGAAATTAAAATGTGGGATTGAAATAGGGTATTTATAGATGAATAAAAGAATAAAAAAAAAAGGGAAATTGGCCCGGGTTCGGGAAACCCGAGCACGCAGCGGCGTGATGGCCCGGGGCGCCCGCGCCCGGGTTTAGAGGGCAGAGGCTGGGTTGGCGCGCCCCAGCGGCACAGCGGGAGGTTCGCGGGGGGGGTTGCCCACGCCCCTGCCCAGGGGCTGCCCGGGTGTCGGGAACCCCTCCCCGCTGCGGATGCTCTAATCGGCTCTTTTATAGCCCTAATCACATGTAGAATAATCAGGTACTATAAGTTGTAGTGCAACTTTAAGTTGAATGTAACGTAAAGGGGAAAAAAGAGAGGAAAAGGAAAATCCAACAAGTCAAGGTGCTTCATTTGCCCTCAAAAGAGGGGAGCACAGTTCTATCAAATTTGTGACAAATCTTTCTTTGCATCTTTCAAGTGTGGTGATAATCGAATACTAAGTTATTTTATTTTTGGTGAGACCCACTTTCTACTTTAAAATGAAATCAAAATCTATGTAGTTATTATTAAATTTATTAATGAGAAAAGATGTTTACTTTTGTGGTCTTAAGATTTGGGTGTGGTTATAAAGAAAAGTAGGAGTAGATGTGGCTGGATTGATGGAAGCAATAATAGAGTAGAGAAAGAGTGGGAATAAATTGATGAATATGTATATAAATAATGTGATGGGGAATCCACCAATTCAATCTACTTTTGGCCTAGTTTCTTCTTCCTATGTGATTAATATTTTTGTCTATTTTTATGGAGTTGGAATGCATTGTCATTTTAATTAATATTTTTCTCTTTTCTTGAAATAATTGAGTAACCTAAGTGCAGAATCTTGATGCTATAGTTCTTGAAATAAGTAGACTCACGAACATCACTTAATAATAGTAAGTTCCATTTCCTATTTGTGTTTTTTAATATTTTAACCATAATATCACTACCCAACTCTGCCATTATCAATTTCGGAATAAATTTAATAACTCAAATATATAGTTAGATTGTTGCATATATTGATGATGATGATAATATCAAATATGCAGCACTTTGTTAAAATTAGTTAAAGAAGTGCTAAGAAAAAAAGTAAGCAGTTTGTGAAAGAAAAACGAAGTTAAATAAGTATATATCGTAAATTATATTAATAAATAATTATTATACTATTTTCATCTACAAATTTCTTCTTTAGCTTGATCTGGTATGCATTTTAAAGGAATTAACTTACAAAAAATAATGAAAAACGAATCAAATAACAAATTCGTGAACGAAATATAATAACAAAACAAGTAAGGAAAGAGTAATGGTTTACTAGCACGCAACTCAAGCCAAATCTAAGAATTATTGATGTTATAAATCAATATGGAAGACAACCTTAATTTGAGTACAAAAAACCCCCAATATTGATAAGGATTTATGATTTCAAGTAAATATAATTAATTAAAGAATTGAGCAAAGTAGTGGAGTAGTATAATTAACATTAAGATACTAATTAAGAAATAGCGTGGGAGAATCCGGGTGATGATGGGTGTAGATATGCTGGGTTTTGGACAGTAATGCAGCAAAGGCCTGCTGCATTTGTCTCCTTAATTGCAGCTAATCTGTCTCAAACTAAACCACTACTCACTCACAATATATATATATGCCCAATATTTTAAATAAAACTACAAATAAATAAATAAATAAAATAGAGATGATTATTACTACATTGAACGCATCACTTTTATTGCTATCTATGTATGCGCAAATGTGACTACTGACATTTAAAAAATTGGATTTTTGCCTTTGTCTGCAGAGAGAGCAAAAAATGGTGGTCTTTGGCACTATAATGATAAAACCAAAGTGTGTGACAGCGCACTTCATGGGGACGAGCTTGGATTCCACCATGCACCCCATTTTCTAACCACCTTTATTTATTAATCAATTAATCCCATATTCTCATAAATATTAATATATAAAATATGATATTTCATTTCTTTTTTAAAAACAATATAAGGAAAAAGAAAGAGAGAACACACCACATGTATGTCCTAGCTAATTATGTGTGTAACACATGCAATCATCTTTATCTTAATGTGGAACTATTTACGTTGTTTCTAATAGTAGTACAGATTAGTTGGTGTTGCCTCAAGACAAAGAACTTCAATCCAAGAAACTAAAGGCTCTTAGTTTAGTTTTGGTTGAGAGTTGATTTAGCAAAAGTGAAAGCATATGATACAAATAACTCGACTTTTAATTAGTGCGTACGTTAAAAAATTATTCAATAAGAGATCAAATCTAATTTTATCTTGAAAGAACAATAAGAATATGATTGTCTTTATTTTGTTGATTTATATAATTACAATATATTAAATTTATGTTAAATTAACGTGATTTTCGTTTTTTTATTAAATTTTCCTAATAATTAATATGCAATAAATAAATATAATACTACTCCATAATATATGATCAGGTAGCAACAAAATTGGTGGGGCAAACCTACCACGAGGCATGACCTGCTTCATTTATCATGCATGCAGTTATCTTCGTATAATGTGTGGCTAAACATTCATATTTTCATACATTTAATTTTTACTAAAACTATTTATAAAATAATTATTTGATATTATATATGACCCTAACTAAAACTCCATAAAATGCTACCACGTTATATAATGTATATAAATTATACATTTGACTCGATTTTGCTTAAAACTAAATTAAATTAAATTAAAATTTGAATTCAAAAAATAATCATATCAAATTTTATTTTGGTTCAATTTGTCCGAATATTTTATTACGTTAGTAATTTCGTATAATTTTTTAATCATTTAAAAAATTCGATTCAAAAAGTAAAATCAAAGCAAATCAAAAAATTAAAATAATCGAACTATATTTAATATTTCAAATTCGATTAATTTTACTCTAGCCTAGTTCCGAAATTCATAAAACATTATTCTACATAGTTTGAAAGAAAATTATCTTAAAATGATACTCCCGAAATCTAAATTGAAAATAATTATGCATATATATGTTGAAAAAAATAATGCTGGAATACCGGATTAGTCCTCGGGAAATAGCCGGTAATATGAAAAATGAAGCGTGTAGCTTTGCCCTTGCACGGGAAAAAAATGGGGACCCCTTTATATATGCTTAACCGAACAAACTCCGGGAAATGTAGTCTAATCCCTCCAAAATTAAACTAACAAACAAACCTCTCACCATTATTTTAAACAACCAAATCGTACTACTCTTTCTTATTAATTTTTTTCTCGCTCAATCTATTTACTATTTATTTGTCCCGTAACGTAAGCCGAGCCAAATCCTTAGTAAACCCCACCACCCATTTGCGTATATATTTGGTTGCCCCATTGCATTTCACTTTGGTTTTCATTTGTCACCTCCTCTCTCTCTCCCCCACAATTTTTCTGTTCTCACATCACTGATAATCTGTCCACAAACCAATTTAAGCAAAGCTCCATGCGTATGCGTATACAGATTCCTTACGTATCGTGAGTAGGCGCAGAGAAGGATAAGGACCAGCTATCTTTCCGCAGATTGAAGAAATTAAGAAAGGGAATACATGGCGGTCGAAGCTCGGCATCTCAATTTGTTTCCTCCACAGAATCTCGGCGATAGGTAGGTGATTGGTTCCTGTGGTGTGTGGTTTTTAGCTTTCATTTCTGTTTTGTAGATTTGAAGGTGGTGATATTTGTTGGATTTGGTGCAGAGGGCTGATGATGAATGGTGTGGAAGGCATTGGAAACGCCTACGATGCGCCGGCGGGATTTGGATTGCTGCCACCGTTGTCGGGGACGATGACGGCGGCGGAGTCTGTGGTGCCGATGTACTTCTCTGCGGTTACGGAGTCTGTTCAGGCGAAGATGTCGGCGATAAAGTGCGACAGTGGCCTCACGTACGCTGCCCTCCCTGTTTCGAGGAAGCGATCCAGAGATGCCGTTAACCCCATTCCCAGCGGCGTTCATCTCCCCACTGCGAATAACAGTCGCCGTTCACTCACTTTCCTCGGCGAGGATTTCTCCTTCCACTTTCACCAGCAGCAGTTGGAAATCGATCGCTTCATCGCCCATCATGTACGTTACCGTTGGTCAGTTTCGGATAAGTTTTGATTTTACAAATTAATCAACCGTTTATTAATTTTTGATGTGGTTTATGCAAAACAGACGGAGAAGGTGAGATTAGAAGTCGAAGAGAGGCGAAGGAGATGCTCGAGGCGGATCGCGGCGGCGGTGGAAGAGAACATAATGAAGAAACTGAGAGCGAAGGAGGAGGAGATGCAGAAGATAGGGAAAATGAACTACGCGCTCGAAGAACGAGTGAAATCACTGTGCATGGAGAACCAGATATGGCGAGATTTGGCACAAGCGAACGAAGCCACCGCCAACGCCCTGCGCTGCAATTTGGAGCAAGTCCTCGCGCAAGTCCAGGACGAGCACCATCTGCATCCGCAGCAGGAACACGCCACCGACGACGCGCAATCGTGCTGCGGCAGCAACTACGAAGAAACTCCCCCGACGGAGGAGAGACGCGATCAAGATGTCAGCAGTAACAGAATGTGCCGGAGCTGCGGGAAGGACGAATCATGCGTGTTGCTTCTTCCTTGCCGGCATCTCTGCCTCTGCACTGTGTGCGGTTCCTCTCTTCACACTTGCCCCGTGTGCAACTCCATCAAAACCGCCAGCGTCCACCTCAACCTCTCCGTCTCTTAAAACTCCGAAATTACCGTTGTGCCTCTATAGCGATAGCCAAAAAATAGAATCAGTCCTTTTTAACTTTTTTGTCAAAACCCCACTAACACGTTCATTCTTCAATTTTAAATGAATGTAATTACTCTCTAATCGTGATTACTTTTTTAATTATCACACATAATATAATTAGCTTATGCAAATTACTTTGTTAATGGGCGGTAGCTCACGGGGAGTAGGCGGTGTAGCGTACGTGGCAAACGCGAATAGCGCTTGAAGTCAACTGTAGGCGGAAGGAGGGGATGAAAGCGACACGTGCAGTGTAAAAGGCTGACACGTAGGACTCGCGAAAATGTCGCTGTTGGTGGCAAGTTGGAATCGAGAGAGGATAGGAGTGGGGGTGAAAATTAAAAGAGAGAGAGAAAGGTGGATATGGCCACTAAGCAACGTCTCTCCTCGTTAACGCTGCAAAAACCATAGAGATCGAGAGAAGCAACACATGCTCTCTTTCAAGGCTTATGTTACCATACATGTGCAGTCCAGTCCTACTTTCATCTCTCAACAAACCAAAACTACTTTATTACTCAAAAGAGGACAATACGGTAAATTCATTATATAAAGTGTAAGTGAGGTGGATGTGTAACCGACGGCAATACGAAGTGGTAATAACTGTTTAGGTTATTAAAGAGGTGGGATTATAAATGGGGGTGCCGATATTTGTGTGGGCCCCTATATTTGTATCTCGTCTGAAGTCGCTATCAGAGGAGTAAAGCAAAGGACAGAGTACAAGGATTAGACTAGATATAATAATGTTGTCTTAATGATTTTATGAACTAGTACATTGTTTAGTTTACTATTTGTATATAAGCGTGGGGAGTGGTTAAAAAGGATGGGTGGGAGTAGGGTAGGGCGATAAGAGTAGATCTGGCCTGCTTTCTAGAGGGGCAGAATAGGTATTTTAGGAGAAGGGGGATGGGGGTGGGGGTGGCTATGCATGCACCTAGGTTATGCTATGGTGTTGTCCTCTTTTAGATTCCACCTGCTAAATATGGTACTGTACAGACAATGTTTCCAATGAGGATTGATTGTTGGGCCGTGTTTGGCTCTGCTCTTATGCCTTCTTTTGTCAGAGTAATCTTTCTTTACCAAACATGGACCTCAATAACCACATTTTTTTAAATTATTTATATTAAATTAAATTACAAAATCTTGTTATTAACGATATAAATCCAAAATCTCATATATTAATTATATTTTACCAGAGATTTACTCTATATTCATTATTTATTTTTTAAGATAAATCAAGATAATACTAATGACTTCATACCTTTTTTTTTGTTTTGGGATAATTAACTATTGTTTAAAATATAGGGACCAAGTTCAAGGTTTCCGAGCGGCCAGCGGAATAAGCGATCTTTCACGTGGAAACTGTATTAGTATAATCTATTTATTTGCTGCAAATTTAATCAATTATTGGAACTGGTAAAAAAAACTCGTGCATCATCACTCAAATGAATTGTTTTTAATTTTTCCTTCGAAATGATCTTCATCTCTTGGTTTTGACCACTTTGCTTAGTTGCTTTGGGTGTATTTTTCAAGGACACAAAATGATGAAGATATTATTTTTCTTTTTCAACTCAATAAGAACAGCTCTCGATGATCATATGTTGAATTCTTTCATTATCCTATTAAGATTGTTTGTTAACATTTACGAAGCTTATTAAACAATGGCTTGGGGATAAAAAATAATTATTTCCATTTAAAATATCAACTTCCTGCTGTTCAAATCTGATTTTTTCCATAAATTAAAATTTTGTATTTTCCTAAAAAGAAAAAAAAGCTATTTGCAGATTGTATGACGTTATTAATTAGTAATGAATAGTTGTTTTGTCTTCATACGACGAATTTCGGTTCAATATGCATCTAAAGCTTGAATAAAATAGATGGAAAGTTACAACTATTAATTTTGATAGTAAATGACAAATATATCGGGACAAGCAAAGAATAAAACTTCCTAACTTTAACGGCTGCTTCAAATCCAATGTCTTAATATTTGATGTAATATTTCACTATAACATTTTGTTTTGTATACCTATAAACATAAGGTTTAATTTACACGTTATATGTACAAGTCAGAAATTAATAATTTTGGTTGAAATTTTAAAGAAAAAGACTCCCTTAAATACACTCCACGCCAAATAGGTACGTGAAACTCCAAAATAATTTCATAAACAAACAAAAAACATTCAATTAGTTTGGGTGGTGGAGTCTCTCTCAATGAAAATTATTAATAGGGCTAAGTTATCAAAATTAAATTGGATTTGTACTGATAATGAAATCTCAAAATTGACTTCTACTTTCTCCACAAAAAATTCAATTTAGATAAAATAAATTGACCGTTACCAATAGTTAATTTTTATCGTGTTTAAATGTAATTTTATGATTTAATATTAATATACATATACATTAAAAATATTTGTAAATACGTATTTGTATTCATCATGTTATATTTTTATTACATCATCCTAAGTCCTAACTATCTAGTCATTTTTTCTTAAATTAAAAAATTAAAAAATCACAACACATAAAAATAATCATTGAAAAATTTTTAAAATGTAATCCTTTCATCTCAATAAGCATGACACAAATTTTTGGACAAGATTATTACGGAAAAAATAAGATACTATTTTAAAAATATTTAAAGTTTAGTGGGATGGAGAGAACATAATAATTTAATATAAGTTACATAAAATATGATAGAAATTTCTAAAATAAAAATTAGAAACCGACCCTCAATTAAACGAAAGAGTATGAAGTTAAATAGATAAATGAGTGGCGAATAGAATAAAGACACGTGGATAGTGGGGGGGGGGGGATGATACGGCAGCAGGTACAAACATAAAAGGAGTTGACACGGAAATAATCGAAGAAATTGGTGGTCCCCACACTATCTGGACCATCTGTCTCTTTATTACCAGCATCCATTTCCTACACGTCATTCCATTACACCCTTTCTTTTTCTTATTTCTCCTTTCACCATCTTCCAATAAATAAGTAATTTTAGGGTTAAGAAAACTATTATTTTAAATATTAAATTAATTATTATTAGATTAACATGTTATTTTATACTTTACACACCATCTTTAAAATATTATTTGATTTTACAATCTATTAACTACAAATAAAAAAAGATAGAAAAATGGGATGAAATAATTACAAAGCTGTTATTTCAAGATACCATTAAATGAACGGGTTAAAATAAAATCAACATGGAGGTACAGAATTTGACAGATACATTTCTCTAGGTAATGTATTATGGTATTTATTGTTTTCTGAGTGAAGTCATAGTCACAATAATTATGGTCATGCGCTCCATGTGCATTATTATTTTGTATGGTCTTTAGGTTAAATCACTACTCAACTATCTATATTATTTCAATTTATTAGGCCAAAAATGTAGCCATATTTTTGTTGAATTTGACAATTATTTATATTGGACAATAAAGTTTCCTTTCAAACGGGTGGTGCAACCAATTCAATTTGTACCCATCCTAATTTAATTTTTTGGTCTACCTACGTCCAAATTCAATAGTCTTTTTCTTTACACTCACATATATATTGTATACATATGTATAATAGAGTTTGGAATTTTGGTGTTGATAATAAGTACTATTAATTAATTCATGACTTGTCAGGCTCTCTATTATTATAATTTGTAACCTACATATAAATATTTATTTTATACCAATTTTATTTAACTATTGGTGATGACAATTTTATACTATGCATCATTAGCTCCCATCCATATTGGGTAGTAGAAAATCTATTTTTTTATGAGAGATGCTTAATTTCTTTTTCATTTTGAGAATATAAATCTCTCATTATTGATATCAGAATATATTCTTTAGATATTATATGCATTGAAACCAAATAGTATTCCTTCATATCAACACACTCTTTACTCTATCGCATACTTCATTACAAACATTTATTAGTATTCTATTACGCTAAACACTATCTTATTTATTTATACTTATTTGACTTTTTTTTCTCACCATACTTTACTAACTAAATATTTATAAAATACACGATTCTCAACCGTGCATGTCATCCTATATTCTATGTTAAAATATCAAAATAAATATTTTCTCAAAACTAAGAACTCATCTTCTTAGAAAAACTTAACTAGATTTTGAGTCTTAATATAAATTATTCCATCCGTACTATTTATTTAGATACAATTTAATTAAAATTATGATAATTTTTTTTATCAAAATATATCTAAATAAATGGAACAGTAGTAATTAATAATGCATTAATAATGCAATTTCTTAAATAAGGTATGAAAAAGCTAAAATTAAAGCATTAATTGAGTGTGTGACCTAAAAATAGGTTGTGGAAAGATGATGACCAAAACCACTCGTGACAGTGAGGCCCACCCACCCATCACATAAATATGTATATATTCCAATGTATGTCACTATGCCATATTATTTTATATACCATGATTACATTTCGATATTTTTCAAGAAGTCTCCTTCAAAATTAATGCTATCTTTGAGTGCCATTTGTGGATTTTCAACTAAAATTATTACATTTTATAGGGCATATTTTGTCAACGTGAGATAGATGGATAGATGTGTGGTTCATCCCTACTTGCATACATTGCTTATTTGATTCACATCTCATTTAATAATCATGATGATGAAGAAAGACTACCTTGTTTGTTATACTTATATCCTCTTTATAATTCATACCCTTCAAATTTAATTTACCAATTGTATTGAGTTTAAATAATAGATGGATTATAGTTACTCTTACAGTTTTATCCTCAGCACAAACTGAAAAAATTAGTTTCATGCAAAATTATGTGCTGGCATAGAGGTAGCCTGGTTAATGCTCAATACAAAAGTTCTCGACTTCAAGATATAATAAACTAGTTAAATAACTCAAATATTGACGAATGGGAAGGTGACAAGTGAGGTGGGGCCCAATGGCATATTTTTTGGGGGAAGAGCGCAAAGGAAAGCTTCAAGTAATTCTAGGGACATGCCATGCTTGTGCTTTTCCTCCTTTTATAATCCTTTTGTACAAAGCATGTAATGCCATTGAAATGTGATCATCACACAATTTGTCCACTTTTGCTACATTATTATAAGCTCACACCAATTTTCATCCAAGGTAGGGTTTTGTGGGCCCACGAGATTAAATATATAGTTGGAAACACATTAATATTGATCTAATCAAAAGGGGATGGACTATGGAGGGACACCATGAACAACTTCTCCATCTCATGTAATAGGAGATCTGATTTTGTTTCCATTATCTCTCTTCCTCTATATATCATTTACTACATCTTAACTTTTCAAGAAAGGGCCCACCAAACATCATTCTTGCACATTACAAAAGATCTTAGGACCCCTCCATCATCTCTCATCCTTTCAAATTAAGGTTCATGTCTTAACTCCAACATCACATTATGATGAGTCATAACTTTAATTTGATTGGAAAAAGACAAGAAAATGTTGAACCACTTTGTACCATTTGGGAAAAAGTGGTATCAAATTATGTTACCACATTTCACATTTAAAGAATCCCCCTAGTGAAAAATTTAGCATCTAAATTTCAAGATATATATATAGATGCCACCTTTTCTAATCAAATCCCACTAAAGCAAGTATAATTTAGAGATTGATTAAATTGTCTTCTTTTTTATTTTTTCTTCTAGGGTTCTCCAACTTTTATTGAAAATGGTAAAAATAGCCTCCCATCTTTTGTTAAAGTCATGTGTAATAGGTCAAGATAAGAATCCAAAAATGATGAAAAGGGGCAAAAGAAAGGTGGGCATAATTCACAAACCATTAATTCTTTCACCTTGAAATCATATGAATCTCAACTTTATGTGAGAATTTCTATGTTCCTGTCATGAACTCACTTTTCATGAATGGGGTTTGGTTTATCGTGGAGTAGGGCTAAAGATAACAAAGTTGTGTTTTATTACATTTTTTAAGTGAAAACCCCTCCCAATATGGGGTGATGATTAGAAGCAAGTACATTTAAAGAATAGTAAAAGTAAAAAGGATTGCACAAGAAAAGAGAGATGGTGCATCTATCCCTTTTTCTTTTAAATGTGGGTAGATTAATTAGTGAGCAACACTACCACCCACTAAACCCACAAATACACATGCTCAAAGGCTATATATATCAAGATTTGACACTAGTAGTCATTCTATTTAATGGAGATTTTGTTGGCAAAACCCAACTCCCATATCTTTGATTTCTAATGTGTCATCATTCTTTAGGGAGAATTGTTGTTTGATACACAAACTATACCACATTAACTATTCAATTTTTGTCAATTACATCATAGCCTTGTAATATATGAATTTTAAGCTCATCAATCATTTATTTATTTAATTGAAAAATAGTCATTATTTGAAGCATAGACCTCACTCACCTCTCTCCAAAACCCCCACTTTGATTAAGCAAAACAAGATGAATGATTTAAGTGGGGAAGCTTTTTCAATGGTGCCAAATGTAGACAGGAAAGCACACATGATGATATCTAATGGAAATGGATTTTCTACGTGGAATTGTGGATGGATAAATATATGCTGTGGGTCCCACCCCTCCTATTGGCTGGTCATAATTTCTAAACAGAAACAAAAGAAAAAGAAAAGGAAAAGTATTCCTAAATGCAATAATACTACCTATCAATGACAAGTGGGGAATGATAGCATGTCCTATGTTTTCTTTTCTTTTTTTTTTCTATAATTTCAAATAAATAAATTATTACAACCTATCCCTCTTTCTCTGAAACAGCACATTCCAACAGTGCAGCAGACAATGACTGGAGAGGTGAAATGGACTCAACCAAGAATCTGTCCATCACTTTTTTTTTTCTTTCAATTAACCAAGTTAGTTCAATTTTGTACACCACTTTTGGTACCCCCATTCACCAATATATGCTTGTGTTGTCATCTACACTTGCAGTGAAATTGCACCCTTTTTTTACCTCCTCATCTTTTCATCATCAATCATCATTATTAGCATTTAATTTGCATCAAGAATGAAGGGAAATTAGGTAGTTTAGCATCATCACTTTGCATGAAACTGTGAAATGGGAGAGTTAGTTGAAAAATAAATGGAGTATGAGTTAGAGTGTTGGATATCTATACCCCACTAATCAATAACTTCACCAGTCAAATTAATCACAGCTAGAATTGGAACAATTTTTTGGGATAAAGTTTGTGCAGAGATGGGAGTGAATGGAGAAATGAGTAGTGAAAATGTGACGATGAATTGAATGATGGGGTATTGGATTATAGCTCTGTTCAAGTGGGCCCAATGCCATAATTATTCACAAGGTGAAAAAACAAGGGATGAAGTTGATATTTCCTGCTTATTTTTTTAGCATGTTAAATTTTAAAAAAGTGGTAGGATTTAGAAAAGGTGTAAAAATGTGTAGTTATTAATTGCTTATTTGATTTCGTTTAAAAATTAAATGAATTGTTATTAGTGGTACCAATGAAGTATTATTTAGAACAAAATAGTAATTCTTCCGATTCCGTAAGTATAACACAAATTTTTTAGCCACGATGTATAAAAATTATTAAGATAATAAAGTTCACATCTTTTAAAAAATTATTTTTTCCTGTTTAAAACAACTTATTATGATAATTTAAAAAAAATGTGTCTAACCTAGTTAAAGTGATGAAATAGTAATAAAAAGAAAGCAAGTATATAATAATGAGATACATCATACTCTGTTGTCCCCTTATTACTGGTCTTCTATCTCATTATTATTGATTATCTCATTATTATTGCACTTTTTAAAAAATGAAAAATAATTTACAGTTTTAAACTATTTTTTATATTATTTAATTAATTTTTATACTAAAAAGAAAACTAACAATAACGAAAGTATTTAATTTTAATTAAGTATAATGGTATGTGTGGGCCATGTGGCACACCAATCATCAAGTGCAAGACTGTTTCTGCAAGTATTAATTGACTCAACCAAATCTGATATTTTTGGGCTTAATTTAGGACAGAGAGTGCAGAGTAATGGGCCCAAGCCCATAACCCCACTCCCTTGGACTCTTCTGTCATTTAATAAATACTCTGCAAGTATTTATTTATTTTCCTCAACAATTATTACTTCACTCATTTACTGCACAATCCTTCTGCACTGTCGGTGATTCAGATTCTCTTACAAAATAGTAACTCTTCTTTATTCTGTGTATGAATATAATTTACATTTTTTCTTTTAGTAAAAAATGTATATTTAATATCAAGAGGTGAAGGGAATATTAAATATGTGAGGCTTTCGGCTGTTGTGATCGTACCGAGTTTGAAGTCAAATACATTCGCAAGACAAATTTTCAAACAAATCGAACTTGATTTTTGTGGGCTTCTTTTTCTTTTGATAAATTACTTTTTAAGGGTGGTTTGATTCTTGGGACAAAAGAGGAAAATTATTTGGCGAGAGTTACTAATTTAAGTAGCAGGTTAATGAGTTACTGACAAGGCAGAACCTAATTCACTTCACCAATAAATAGACTAGTAAGTAACTTTTTTCACCAAGAAATAGGACAACCCATATATTAATATATATATGTGTGTGTGTGTGTGTGAAATTCAAAATTGAAATCACTTAGAAAGTGGATAGGCAGAGTTCATTAATATTATGTACTAATGTCAACTAATTATTCGAAGGGCGAGCATCATAGTACTTGTCTTGATGAACAAGAAAATAATAAATTATCTATCAGTAATAAATTACGTTACCAATATAGCTATAAAAGGTCTCCCCACACTATAGTAACTTCAGGTAAAAAAAATAAAGGAAAAAAGAAATCAGTATGGTTTTCAGTTATAAATTTATAATTATACTACAGTACCACTGTTCTATCCTATGTAATTCATTGCTGATGTTTTTAATTATTGAATAAAATATTAATAGGAAAAAATTGGACTATTGTATAGAAAGTGATAATGGGCTAAATAGTTAGTCCTTTAACGGGCCATCGTATTTTACTACTTCGGGCCATTTATCTAAATTTTAAAGAGGAAATTTATAAATTGGGTTATTTTATAAAGTGATACTGGGCTCAATATATAATTATATTGATCCTTAATTAGTCTAGAAACATATCATATCTTCAATAAAACAGTTTTATCTTTGCAAGGTTTTGTTTCAACGTTACATGTATTGATTGCTACTTTAATCCTACCAGCTTCCAATAAAATCACAACACGTGTGAAAAGAAGTGTGTTTGATTAGTTCGTTCTTGAAAAGTACGACACGGTTGCCTTCCTAACCACTTCATTAATTAATGCTTATCAATAAAAGAAATCTAGTTAAGTAATGAAAACGAGATTTAAATGTGAGGAGAAATTAAAAATGAATGATTCTAGATAAAACGCGCTGTTCCAGTTAATACTAAACAGAAACAAACTTTTTCTTCTGCGTGTTAAGACCGGCCGACTTTCTAACCTTAATGCATGCATATATTCATACATTCAGACATAATGCCATGCCTATATAACTTCATAGCAATATCAATAGCATTACCATTCCCAACTTTTACTGCCTTCATTTATATCTATCTATCTATTTAACACACGGAGTCATGAGCCAATATGATGAAAAACATCAAGCTCCCGGTAACTACCCTTTTATTAGCGCCAGATTTTTGATTCGAGTCCTCCGATGGTTCATTTTCGTTTTGTTTGGGGTTAATTTGTTATAGTTAATATTCCCCCCGTCCCCTAATAAGTGTCTCATAAGGGGAAAAAATTTGTCTCCTAATAAGTGTCCTATTTCAATTTCCAAGAGTAAAATAGTATTAAAGTTCTTATTTTGTCCTTGTAATCATTTGAATATTTTTACTTTTTATATTTTCAATGCAATGATTAGGGATAAATAGTGTAATTTAGCTTGTTTTCTTGATAATTGAATTTTTGTGTTTGGGGACACTTATTGGAGGACGGAGGGAGTATATAGTAGCTACATTTTTAACTGCTATGATATGATATGATTGTAACATATTAAACTTCTCCCCAGCAGCAGCAGCAGCGGAGAGCTATTGCGGGTCATACGTAATGGCACCTCCACCGATGGGATATCCGACTAGGGACGACATCCATCATCAACAACTGGCACCACTCGAGACAACTACCAGAGGTGACGGATTCTTGAAAGGATGGTAAGCATATCACTATCTATCTATATATATATATATATATATATATAACCATCCTCACTTCATACGTATATGATTAAATTATAGACAAGAAAAAAATTGAATGAGGATTATGGAATAACTTAGGACAATGTTGCTTGCCTTTTCGCAGTCTGGCTGGACTTTGCTGCTGCTGGTGTCTCGATTGCTGTTTCTGATCAATACACAAAAAGCTGCATGTTCTTATATTTTTTCTTTTCTTTTGTTTATAAAGAGTTTTTTTTGGATTGTTTGATTCAATGTATCCTACGCTGATGTTCTCTTGAATTGATAGATACATGATATATTTATTTACCAACATCCTTATTGTGCTCTGTTGATCTAAAGATGAAAATAGAAAATCGACGCAACATAGTAATTTTCTAATTCAGACAACAAAATGAAAATGAAAACAAAAACAAAGTGCAAAAGTAAAAAACATAGGATTAGATCTAAAGACAACATAGCTCTGAAAGACTCCAAGAAAAAAAAGGTCAAGTCTGCTCAATATCAATGACAATGAGGAGAATGAGAAGAGAGCAGGCTCACTTAACATAGGTGAAGTACAGAAAATACTTTCCCACCCCTATTTTAAGATGCAAGGCAAGGGCTTAAGGAGTGTAAGCAAAAACATAGTATTTCTTTAGAACTTTACAATTCTAAACTCTAAGCCATTTCACGATTGCACAACAGAGCGAAAACAAAAATATAAGTTCTCCGAGTAAAAGAGTAAAAGAGAAAAAGTGGACAGCAACATACAGTCCGTAGAGAGGTCCAACTTAGAAATTTGTCCCACCATGCACCAGTACGAGAGAGACGATGAAATGCCTCTTACCAGCAGAGGGTGACTTGCTTTACCAACCTAATCCCACTTGAAACTTGCACATTCGAACATGTCGACGAAATTACGGGTGCAGCAAGAGTTTGTGATGCTGATGATTATGATTTATGATTTATGGGTCGGTTTGGTATAATATCTGCCACAAGATACAGGTGTGATCATGAACTTCCGCTTCCTCCACTCTGCCCAGTAAGACCAGCCACAGGCATAGACCGCTTGACAAATTCCAGCAGCACTTTTCTTTGCTGATCGCTTGTGTGAGGAAGGCTTGCACGTAAGAGTTCAACCGGCATTTCTCTGCTAATTGCTTTGGCTACTTCAGCCCCATGGGCAACTAGGTCTGGTAAGCCCTGGCTGAGGAAGGATTGCACGATGGAGTCATATTTATTAAAACAGTACTTGGTAAGAAGGCTGAAGAACGCATCAAAAGAAGCCTGCCAGAAAGCCCTGTTGGAAATGCTGCAATTATCAGCAGCATGGGGGTCAGTCAGAAGCTCAGTTGCCCTCTCAAGAACAGATTTAAGCACCACAGAAGCTCCATCTCCAGCAGGACTCCCAACCGGACGTAAAGGAGGATGCTCAGCTGAACAGACTACTGATGCAAGACAAGCAGCAAGAGCTTTGAGCTCCATACCTCGGACACAATTAGATATAGTCTTTGCAAGGTTTGCAGTTGTCATGGATGCTCCAGGATCAGGAGAAAGATTTCCAAAAAAGAACCTCAAATTCCGGAAGATGGCCATACAGACAACTCGCACAAGTTCACCAGGAAATAGAAGTTGAAGATACTTCAAAAGGAGCTTCCTACCCTTTGGAAGAGAAACTAACCTCAAGAAAACATGATCATCTTTGGATGATAGATCCACTGCATTTCCATTATTACCTAGTGGGTCAGCTAGATGAAAAGAAGATGCTAATTCTTCTAGAAGCATTTGCTTCCTTTGTTTCAGCTGTGCTCCACCATCCGGGAACTGATTAAACTGCAAAAATCTATCAATATCATCAATATCAAGTAGGAGGCAAATGCCATCCTCAATAGTCACCCTAGCTGCAAGCATAGGCTCCTGTTCCAGAGGCTTCTCACCAACTTTTGTCTCAGCACCAGCCCCACTCGATACTTGTGAGTCAACTTCAAGAAGTGGCCTAGGTCTGCGTACTGAGGAGAAACAAACCCTTCCAAGAGCATCAACCTGGAGAAAAGCATGTGGCTCATCACTTGCACGGGCCCTCATGGAACCATCCACCAAATTATTTGGGCAAAAATGGTGTTTCAATTTAGCACCAGCAGATTTTCTAGCTAGACAAGCTTGATAATAGTAATCATCAATATAAGGATCATTGCTATGGGTAGCAGCAAGTTGCACCCTGAGAATATTCTCTATTTCATCTGCACTCATGTACTTTGATTTAAACCTTGACCACCCTCTATCACCCCTATGGTTACCAAAATCCGGGCCTTGATGAGGATAACGCATTCCTTGTCTACCTCTAGGCATTGGCATAGCTCTTTGATCTCTCATATCAGGGAATCCAAGCATGTCGAAGTTGTTCGATATAGGTGGTGAAGGAGACTGGCGGGAATTAAATAGCTGAGACTGTAACCCTGATGGGTGACCATAAGGTGGCGGAAATGGATGCTGAATTCTACTTTGCTGAGCATGCTGCGGAAGCACAAGCTGTGGACGCATTAAACCATTCGGATGGGGTAACTGCTGAGGATTAACATTGCCTGGGAGGCCAGAACGATCACCAGGATATACATTATTCTGATTCGCCCATTGGTTCTGAAGCCGACCATTGACTGGCAAACCATGAGGTAACTGCGGTAGATTCCCACCAAATTGGGGTCCGTGAGCCAGGTCATTCAATTGAAGCTGAGTATTAGGGAAGGGTGAAATATTAGGTGAAGAAATTGGCATTTGGTGGCCACCAGGGTGATGCGCAAGATTAGGATGGTTGGATTGGTCATTAGGTGAGGCTTGTTCTGATCTGCCACCAGGGGGTGGATATGAAGTAAATGGTGATTTAGGAAAAAGAACGGGTTCACTGGAGTAGTGATGATGTAGATTTTGTGGTTCATATGGGTGCTGCTGCTGTTGTTGGGGGTCAGGATATGATGAAGTCCTATGCAATGGCTTGGTGTCCGCGATCCGGAAAGAGGAATAAGGTTGGGATGACAATTGTTCTGTTTCATGAATATTTTCAGCATTAAAATTGCGTTGATCAAACCAATTAATGTTGTCTGTCTCTTGTACCCACTCAGCAGCGGATGAACCTACAGCACGAAACAGGAGCAAAAACAACATTGAGTAACTGCTCGTGAAAAATAGCCCATACTAAGGCTCTATGCTGTTGTTTAAGCCTTGGTGGAGTTTCTTATCACAATATACAATCACCATGAACCTGAGTCGAACATTCTCAAGACATCATAAAGATGAATACAGGTCTACAAGCGATAGCTAGCCTATAAGTGGACATATCACCAATTCAAAGTTACATTTGTTACTAAGATTTCAATTAGTGGTGAAGTTAGTGATAGTCTAATTAGTACATGACATGAATTTGATTCATCATTCATCAACATTAGCCTGAATATTACCCATACGGTACCAGTTTTATAAATTTGAACCACATAAGCGCACAATTTATACGCTAACATACTGATAACAAAGTGTACATGTTATTCAATTATCAAAAACAGAATGCAGAAAAAATGATAATGGGTACAGAGTGACCAAAACATATTTCCATTCACTTACTTTCTCGGGAATCCCAGTCTGGACGAACTCCTGCACTTGTTGGCCGACCGACGGAGTTGTTCAACTATACATAAAAGTGGTAGAACTAGATTAATAAGTGCTTAAGATAAAGGAAGTGACCTAATGCCAAAACAAGCAAGAAACAAGTGTAGGACCAATAGAACACCACAAAGCACTGCTGATTTGTTTGATAATCATATTAAAAGTATACACTTCTGAAGATATCAAACAAATGTATGATATGAATACTATCCAAGGAAGTTATCAGAAAAAATGGCTAGTACGGGAAAGGAAAATTGAAAAGGCATAACCACACCCAAAATGCATAAGAGCACAATCAACTTGTACATTTAGTTTGAGTGTTTCCCGTGCATTCAGTTCATTGTAAAACAGGACTCAATACACTGAACAAATCACATACTTCTCATCAATGTGCATTCTATAGTCTGAAATCAGTTATCTAGGGACAACACATTGAATACCACAAAGCATACATTTGAAAAATTATCTGAACTTCATAAGCTTTTGGAGAAAGTTCTCCAAATAATTAATAGTCACCTTGGAAAATGTTCTTGAAATATCATCAATATCAGACAGAGATCCCAACCCAACCCCCTGCAATAGAAAAAAAAAACAAAGACAGACGAAGAGAATCAAGTACAACCCCAAAAGGTTATATAAAGTGGTAGACTGAGGAAATATAATCACATGACCATAGAAACTTAAATAGCAACCTGTTCTCCTTCGAATATGAATTCATCTTCCTCTAACCGAGCTGGAGCGATATCTTCTTCTTCGTCTTCTAGTCCACCCAACTCCACTTCCTCAACAGCATCGTTGCCACCAAAAAATTCATATTGTGATGCATCGAATACTGCACTCCCTGCATTGCCGAACAGAAGAACAAACTTTAAAAAGAGAAAACTCCAGCCACATTTGAGGAATCCTACGCACTTTCAAGTGCACTAATTATAGAAATTTAAGGGCACCAAGCTAAGAATTAAACAAAAGTCGACTCATAAATGAGTCTGTCTATTTCCCATAAACAGACGCAACTAACAATAAAAATATAACTGCAGAGCACATTAGGTTTATTGAAAGACATGTGCCAATCGGCAGCAGAGTTGAGTATCACAGTAAATCCAGGTTAGCATAATTTATAACTCGACCAACAAAATGTGCGCGATACATGGACTAACAAGCTTCCAATTACCCTATTGCAGCTGAGAGAATCCAACCTTAGCCTCGAGCATTCACAACACTTTCACATCGAGTAACCAAGTTATGACAAAACGAAAACATCCATATCATTGCGCCAATGCTTAAAGCGTAACTAGATCTATATACATACAAATTGCAAGCTAAAAATTACCAAAGTCAACAACAAAATAAGTTCATAATAAACCTGTTGGAGCTGAGCCGAAAGGTTTGAGATCCTGCAGCTTGGAGGAATCACTAACACTGCCCCTGCCTTCGTATCCATCCATTACCAAAATAATACGCTCTAATCAATTGAAACAAATCCCCACGAAGCAGAAATATATATATCTAAATTCGAGCAGCTAACAAAAACCCCCCAAAATCCTTTCCAAATTTCAGGAACTTGAGAAATAGTTGCGCGAAGCTACAAAACCCTAACAGCAACAGAAATATGCAAGTCAAACCGTGACAGCTAAATCTAAAAGATGGTGGAAGAGTGGGCAACTAAATTCTGGACAAAAATTTCTAGGGTTTCTGAAGAAGGATTCGATCCGTATAGCGAAAAGGGTACCGCAAAAAACATCGGCGATAATAATCAGAGGAAACCCCAATTCGCATAATGTCTTTTGGGCCCTAAATTTTGAGGATAATGATTGCTGTTCCGTATTTTGCTAATGAAGGGGAAAAACTAATAAAAATACTAAAAATGAAGTGAAATATAGAAAAATGTGTGTGGAAATGAGGAAAAAGTGGCCAATGTATAATTTATATATATGTGTGTGTTCTGTTGTGGCATTTTGGGGATTGACAATCAAATTATTCCGTCCATCCCAATAAGAATGACACAAAACTTTTAGGCACGGTTATTAAAAAAAATATTTAAAATAGTGTAAAAGTGATATAAGTGTACGGTCCATATTTTTTTAAAGTAATAACTTTTATTATTTTATAAATGTGTCAAGAGGACGTTCAAATAAGAAATTGTGTTGAGCTTAATTAGACAGAGAGAATATATACGTGCCTTTTGTTATTTAAATTATAAAATTACATTTATCCTACTTATTTTATTCTATTGAAATATTAATTGGTATTCTACTCAAATATTCTAAATATTTTTTGGGTGTTTGGTGGGTAAAATAAAGAAGGAGTTTGCCTAAACTTATTTGAAAAAAATTTAAAAGTTGGTTGAGTTTATAAACTATTACAATAGCTTATAAATTTAATCAAACACCCCCTAAATCTACATATTAAATTATCTTATATTTGATTTTACAAAATAGCATTCAATATTTGATTAAAAAACTATTTATGATAACTAATATTATGATTTTAAGTGTTTAACTATCGCTATTGATAAGTTTTTATGATATAAATCTAAAATTAAATTTTGGCATTGTATTATTTAATAAATCAAACACGACCTGTTTGCATACTTATCCAAAAATTAACTAATTATGTCCCTTTTATAGAAACAGACGAAGTATAATAATTAACTGCTTATATCGATGAGATAATAATAATTAACTGTTTATATCGATTGGATATAACTATGATGCAAATACTGTTCGATATTAATATTAGGAATTAATAGGAAAATCTAATAAATACTCAGCATTTTTTCGAGATAATTGAATTGTTCAATCAAAATTATGCATTTTTTTATTAATTCCTATATCAATTAAATAAATAAACAAAATACTTATTTAGTTTGGTATTCTATTCGACAGATATTATAATTGACTTTTAATAAACAATCTTGCCCAATTTCATGTGTCTTATAGTTGAAAATAACACATTCATTTTTTGTGCTACAAATATAAACATGATAGATTGCCTAATATTCAAGTTCCAATTTTATTAAAAAACAAGATCTTATTGTAAAATTAATGCTATAGACAAGACGTTAAGTTAAGTCATATCTTAATTAAAACTAATAAATCTTAAGGCCATATTTTGCATGATACAATTTATTATAAAAATAATATAAATTAATATAGTGTTTAGCTGATTGATAAATAATAAAATATCATTGCACTAATTTAATGATCTCATCGTTCAAATATATTTTATTAATATAATCTATAACTCAAAGTAAAGCTAATTGTTTTTAATGTCTCTTAATTAAATTTGACAAGTCACACTCTAACATGCTTTTACTAAAAATGTTACGCTGAATGAATAATGACAAGGAATAAACAAAGAGATTGAAAATTGATTTGATCACATGTTTAATAAGCAAGTTAAATTTATTTAGTCCGATATTAATAAGAACTAAAGCTTTTTTTAAACTCAGCCTCGAAACTTACATCTACACAATTTTCTTATTTGAACGTGCTATTAAGCTTAACACATTTATAAAATAGTAAAAGTTATAACTTTAATCACTGTACACAATTTCCTTATTTAGACGTGTCATTCCTAAAAATAGTAAACACAATTCTCTGGACGTCTCACTAATCTATCTTAGTGGGACGGTGGGAGGAAGTACTTTAAAGTGAAAAGTCGATATTGTCCTTCATATTTATGCACCCGTTTCCTTTTTAACGTTTTATTGAGAAAAATATGAGGAATCGCGCCTTCACTTCACTTGACCCCAATCCGCTACCTAGGTTAGGGTTTATCAAAGGATAGGATTCGAATCGCTATTCTCCGATGGCGAAACCCGCCCGCGGCCGCCCGGCGTCGCCGTCGGGATCGGACTCCTCGCGCTCCCGCTCTCGTTCCCGTTCGCGCTCACGTTCCTATTCGGGTTCCGGTTCCACCTCAAGGTCGCGCTCTCGCTCTCGGTCCAAATCATTCTCCTCATCCTCCACCTCCCCTTCTCGCAGCGGCAGCTCCCGGAGTGCTAGCCCTGCTCCACGGCTAAAGAGGTGATTTTTTTCAGCTCTACTTCGCTCGCTTTGTTTGCTGAGCTTTGGCATTTTGTTTTGATGTTTGTGGGATGACACCTGGAAATGCCTTGAGTAATTTGGACTTGATTCGTCTGAATTTATCGGGTCCGTGTTCTGGAATTCTTCTTTCGTATCGTGAACAAGTGTTGCTTTAGATTTCATTATATTATAAAATTGACTGGGCGGCTGCGTTGGGTAACGCTATAATTCGCAATGTACATTTTCAGTCGGTATCTCGTTGATCAAATTTTTTAACATGTGGTTATATGTTTTTCTTTTCTTGGGCTACATCCTATTGGTCATATCTTTCCCTTCAGCTGTGATTTTGAATACTATGGCGTCTGGTTAAGTAACATACGGGTGCCCGTACTTGTTTTCTTGTTTCTCGAGCTGCATCTATTGATATTGTTGTCTTCAAACCATGTTTTTAAATAGTCCTGCTGATGGAGTGAAGCGAGGTCGCTCGCCTCCACCACAAACTAAGAGGGCTTCTCCACCTCCGAGGTGAGAGTAATTCTTTGTTAGACCGAACTTTTTGTTGTTTCATGTAGAAAATATTTTGTACTGTGCCATTATGCTTTTATGGTTTCATGTTACCTTTGCATATAATTATACATGGTTTTTAAATTAGATCATGAAATGACCCTACCTAGATACATCTATAGGAAAAATTGTGCCTTAAAATGAGATTAAAACTAATCGCACCTTTTTTAGAATTGGTGTGCCATCTCCTGATTTTCTGGTTACGGAAGACAACCTTTTTAATAATTTTGAGTTGTGAATATAATATGGTTTCTTCAAGTTCTAATGCCGTAGTGTAGAAATGGTCTATTCTATAACTATCTTCATCTTGCAGCAATTGTGTTGGTGTAATTTCAACTTTGGTTATGTTATCTTTGTTTCATATGTAGGCAATTATTTTTACTACTGGTACCTCAAAACATGTTTTCTGCCTTTCTTGTTCTTATATAAGATCTGCTTCTCCAGGAAAGCTTCACCTGTGCCTGAATCTCTCGTGCTGCATGTGGACCAGCTGAGTAGGAATGTAAATGAAAACCATCTGAAAGAAATATTTGGTATATTGATAGTTCACAAACATTTCAAATCTTTTTTTTTGTTTATTTTATAATAGTTTGATGGATTATATGCATAATAAGCTATTATTCATATTTGGTACTGAACAATCAATTTAATGCATTTTGTCAATGTGTAATGATTTGCTTACTCGATGCTGAAGTGTGTGTGTTTCGTTTTTTGTCCATTAAAGGTAATTTTGGTGAAGTGGTGAATGTACGGCTTGCAATGGATCATGCTGTAAGTCTTTTATACATTTGTTTTGTATTACTCTCATGCCATCAATACTAGCTCTCATCTTTATTGCAATTTTTATATCTACAGGTTAACCTTCCCAAAGGATTTGCATATGTCGAGTTCAAGATTAGGGCAGATGCTGAAAAGGCCCAGTTGTATATGGATGGTGTACGATTCTGTTAGATTTCCTAATTCAGTGATTATTCCTCTTCACTTATCTTGCAACCAATATCTCTCTGCCTATGTATTTTCAGGCTCAAGTTGATGGTAAAGTTGTCCGGGCCAAGTTTACATTACCTGAGAGAAAGAAGGTTGCTTCTCCTCCCAAAGCAGTTGCCACCTCATCAAGGAGGGACGTTTCAAGAGCTGAGGATACTGCTGCAGATGGTGAAAGAGATGGAGGAAAACGTCCTAGAGAAGGTAAAATTAATCTGAAAGTCCTGCTAAGTTTTATGCATTTTTTTCTTGTTTAAGCAGCATGTAAAGATCTTCATGATGTCATCAGTATCTCCCCGGCGAAAACAACTTTCTCCACCTCGAAGGAGATCTCCTGGACCACGCAGAGGATCTCCCAGAAGAGACCAAGATTCTCCACCCCCACCCCCACCTCGTCGTAGAGCTGATTCTCCTTTTCAACGAGGTGACTCCCCTCCTATCAGGAGAAGGCCTCCATCTCCTCCTCCTAGAGGCCGTTCTCCTTCCTCTCCTCCAAGACGTTTCCGGTCACCACCAAGGTTTATTTCTTTCACCTTTCCCTCATTATTACTCTGCACCTTTTATCTTATTTCCTTCTGATGTTTTCTTCTTGGCAGGTCATCCCCACGAAGAATACGTGGAAGTCCTGTTCGTAGGAGATCTCCTCTTCCACCTAGGCGACGGTATAGTTCTTTTACTTGCTCATCCCTTTCCTTTTGTGCTGTTGTTTTGGTATGAGAAATATTATCTCTGGTCTGATGGAACTGGTTAGATGTTGAAATTTGGTTACTGTTTACAGTTTTGTGCTAACAAACTCCTGTGTCCTTGATAGATTGACTGTCCTATTGGTTGGATGCATGTTTTCATGTTACATATATAGTTCTATATCAAGTATATTGCTTCAGGCATGTTGCGAGGAGTTATCAGGCAATGGAAGATTCTTATAACACAATTCCTACAACCCTACACACCTGTCTGTATAACATAATGCTCCAAACTAATTAATTGAGAAACCTTGCACATGAACTGTATTTCCTTAAAATAAATCATGCTCGGACCACAGTCAATATGTGCATTAATTTATTATGCGTATAGTATGTTCATAATCAGTTAGTTTCATACTCATTAGTTTTATGCTTCAGTTCTCCAAGACGTCTTCGAAGCCCTGCCAGAAGGTCCCCTGTTGGTCGTAGACGCAGTCGCTCTCCTATTAGGAGGCCAGCTCGTTCGCCATCTCGATCACCCTCCCCTAGAAGGTGAAACGATCAGTTAATTCCTTTTATAGTTGATCGCTGCATTATCTTTATTACCATTTCATCCATTTCATTTTTCATCCTTACTGATTGTTTTCCATCCTGGGCAAAAATCTTTGAGAAAGAATAACAAGTTTACTGGATATCACATTGCTATTTAATGTTTCAAACAACTCTAGCGCTTTTTTTTTGTCCTCACAGTTTTGTTGGCACTGTCTAACTGTAATGCTTCCTCCTGATCATGCAGAGGTCGAGGGCCGCCTCCTCGACGTGGAAGAGGGTCATCTTATTCTTCATCACCTAGTCCGCGCAGGGTCTGCATCTCTTGATTTTAAGTATTCAAGGACTATATTCTTTTATATTGGCACACCTAATGCTTTGTTATGTTGTGAATATGTTGCAGGGGCCACGTAGGGTATCTCGGAGCCGGAGCCGTAGCCGTAGCCCCAGAAGGTAATTTCCTGAATGTTTGTTCAAATATATGTGAAACTTTTATATGATCCTGTATAACTATAATCACATGTTCGCTCAGGCCTATCCGAGGACGGAATCCCAGCACAAGCAGCACCAGTAGTTCGCCTCCTCGTAAGCCTTGAATCGCCAACAAGTTTAGAGTTTGAGGCAGTGATGTGGTTGAAGAGGTGTGTGTCGCACCAAGAGAACGCTTTTCTGTATTGAATGTTGCTAAACCTTTTTACTCCTTAGTTTGTTGTAAGAAATCTGCACCTGACTTTGTTATTTTCGCGAATTATGAAAATTCCAATTCATGCTAGGGAATTTGAAGCTAACAATTTGGATATATGTTGGAATATTTGTTAATTTTATCGAGATATTCAAGTACTTTGCAAAATTTTGTTATGATGTGGGAGATGGAGGTGATATTACGTTCGTGTCTAATTAAGGATGTGAATGTTGCCCAATGTTCTTTTGCTTTTGCATGATTAGCACTTACTATAACAAGATCACTTTTAGATAACCTAATTAAATCTTCTATCAAGAAACAACTCTTTTTCCAAATCAATTATGATTTAAAACAACAAACCAAGCGTAGATACCAAAACGGCGGCAAAAGAAAGAAACGAAGGACAGCGATATATTGGAGGAATGTGAGGATTATGTGAAGGTTACATGACCCTTATGGGCTAGGTCACACACGTGCTACGTTGACAATTATGTTTTTCTTCAAACCCCGATCCACTCTCTTGCCGCATTTGGCTTGTTTTGATTCCCCGGGTTCTGGAAAGCAAGATTGTAAGGCGAAGCGAATCCGAAAAGATTGCTTCAGTTCAGATTGTTCTCTGCAATTCGGAAATATAACGTGGGAATTGCTAGTAATTGCAGATCAATATACCGCGGTGAATATGTATATGGGCCCGCACACCGCCCATCACACCGGAGAATTGTCACCGAAGCTTGACCAATGATCACCCATGACTTATGTGGCACTAGTGTAGTTCGACAGGCCTATCCAATATAAAGTTGGTTGAAGAAATGAAGGCCCAATAGCCGGATATTCAGTCCATAAGGAAGGCCCATTTAATCAAAAGCCCATCCAATAAAGAACTGAAGGCCCATTACTGGAATATTCAGTCCATATAGTAAGGCCTATCTAATCAAAAGCCCGAATGAAAACCCTAAGTCCTTATTTTCTCCACGATCATATATAACCAACAAATCGCAATCTAAACCCTAATTTGCAGAACGGCTTCGCTTCATTTTCCTCCACATTCACAGAGAAACACAGTGAAGCTCAAGAAATGGTGAAGTTCCTGAAGCCGAACAAGGCGGTTGTCCTCCTGCAGGGACGTTTCGCCGGACACAAGGCCACGATCGTGAAGAACTTCGACGACGGAACCCGCGACCGCCCCTACGGCCATTGCCTCGTCGCCGGTGTCGCTAAGTACCCGAGCAAGGTCATCCGCAAGGACTCCGCCAAGAAGCAGGCGAAGAAATCGCGCGTGAAGGCGTTCGTGAAGCTGGTGAATTACAATCACATCATGCCGACGCGCTACACGCTCGACGTGGATCTCAAGGACATTGTCTCCGTCGACGCCCTCGTCTCCCGTGACAAGAAGGTCTCCGCCTGCAAGGAAGTCAAGTCTAGACTGGAGGAGAGGTTCAAGACCGGTAAGAACCGTTGGTTTTTCTCCAAGCTTAGGTTCTGATCTGAGCGTCGAGCGATACAGCGTTTTATTTAATCAAGTTTTTTCTGTTATGCGACTGAATTGTTCCGACGACTTTGATTTACATTTTATATGGAATTTCAATTTCACACATTTGCATACGAGTTTTGGTGATTTCGTTTTTATATATTGTTATGCTTGTTAATTAGTTACCTGAAGCATTTTCTTATCTTTTAATGTCCAATGCAATGGTGATGCCTTTGATTCCATAATGAGTTTGATTCATTGTTCAATTGTGATCGCATACTTATAAATTCACGATTAACAAATGAATATTAAGTTATTCTACGTTGCTTTTAAAGTATTTAACCTTCACTTAATTGAATATAGTTGTTACGGTTTAGTTTTGACTCCCATTTCTTATCACTCCATTAATTCCATTATAACCAAACTGCCCATTTCTTATCTTCCTTTAGAGATTTATTTCATCATTTTCTGAATTTATTCAATCCCACCTTATTCAAACATGCAAATGGTAGCTATTAGGAACTTTGAATGAAATTTCTTATGGGTATAATCCGATAAAGTGAAAAATTGGATTAAGTTGATACTCCAATTTGAAAAAGCACAGTTTCTTTCCTCTTGGGCTCAAAATCTCTGACAATACAAGTCCTTTCCAATGATTACATTATGAAGCTATGAAATTTATTTTTGAGTTTTGTGCTGTTACTTGTTAGAACTGAGTTCTGTTTTCTTTCATTTATACATAAATCCTTGCTGAGTTTTACTTTTGGTACAATCAAGACTTGCCAACTACTAGAATACATGAACCAACCAAGTAAAAAGGGAGTCTGTTCCAAATATTAAAGACTAAAGAGGGATCTATTATAAATTACAATACAGTCTATAACACAACCAAGAAAGTAAGCATTTGTTCAAGAATGAATATAATGTTTAAATTCATCGCCCACGCTGATAGAGAATATAATCAATCAACTGGACTGATCACGTTCTTGAGAAAGCCGAACGGATGCAGCCCGGATTATTTCAACAAGATGATTATCTAAAGCATCGAGCTCACCAGAATTGCGTAGATGATGGTATGAAGGCGCCATGTACTCTGCTGCCACTTGCGCCAATCCCCACTGGGAAAAGTTAGCAGCAGTTTGAATTACTTTGGTAGACAAGTACCCAGATGAATCCAAGCAAGAGATCACTACTTTGTAACATTCTTCATGAAGGTCTTCGATGAACCAGAACTCAGCAAGCCAGCACAGCTCCATGTATGTTTGAACTTCTCGAAGCTTGATCTGCGGATCCAAACTATCCCATAGACAGTCGAAAGTGGGCACGGGCAATTGGCCCGTGTAAAACCAGTTAACGAGTTTGTTGAGAGACTCCCAGCTCCCGGGAAACTTGACAACTTGCAAATGGCTGTAAATGCAATTGCAAAAGAAATAGGTGTAAATGAAGCTAGAATAATTTGGCATATTATTATTCACATAAAATGGATTCCTTAGTACCTTTCTTTCATTCCTGATTGGAACAATGCTCTCAAGTAATCACAACCCGACTCCACGATAACTTTGTGAACATGTAGATGTGGAACCAAAGACAAGCAACTACTGCACTTCCAATTTACCAGCTCCGTTGTGCTGCTGGCTTCAAAGATGACATCCCTGTACCCATGAATTCAGAATAAAAGTTCACATGGAAGTATATTACCAGATCAAGAATTGTGGACACTGTACTTACGAAAAGTAAACAAATGCCTATGGTCAAGAATTGTGGAAACTGTACTTACGAAAAATATTCCCCTGCTGGCCCGAGAGCAGGGGTTAGATCAAAGCTTGGTACGGGAACACCCCATTTCGGGTTTCTTTTAGAAAGAACCTGCACCAGAGGTTCCAATTTACAATGCCTAGCAAGGACTTTTAGCTTCCTGATAAGACCTTCTTCTGTTTGTAAACAACCTGAGTAAACATACTCCAGCAACTTCATTAATGATTGCTGATCCACATGAGCTGATAGATGAACCGCTCTTGTGATGTTTCTCTCAATACCCAATTCCGTTCTTGTTCCAATACACGAGTTCTCTTTAGGAACTGCTGTCGCAGGAGGTAGTAATGATGGACATCGTACAGTAAGAATTGCTTCATGAACATGGATAGATTCCTCATTAACAAGCATTAGGTTTAGATCAGAATGATATTTCATCCCTAGTGATTTACCAATTCTCTTCCCCAAAATACTTGGGAAACCATACAATCCGAAATGGCTAAGCACATACGCAGCATACCATCTTGAACCATGAGCGTTACGGTCTATGCATATAGCTTCCATTTCTTGAATCAATTTGGCTTTAGACAATTCTGCTTGGCTGTCAAATGGATGAATTTCCACATCAGCATAATGACGTAGCAACTCAGTAAGGACCCACAAGCTAAATAACAAAAGTAAATCTTCCCCTTCCCAATCTTCTGTGCCTTGAACACAACAACTCCTCTCACTGAATGGATCACGTAAATGAGACACAAGAGCAGACCTTTTTACACGAATGGGCTTGTTCAACCATGATAATGTAAAGGCCAGCACAGTTTTCATCCCTTGATAATTTACTATGAGTTCCCGATATGAAGGTAGACTGCAATAACTTGCCAAACTAATCAAGCTCACCACAGTCTCGAGGTTTCCTGGAAGCCCAAACTTGCTTCCAGTCAATCCGGCACTTACAATGTTCAGTAAATATTCAACATAATCCTTGTCATCCAGCTTAAGTATTTCAGACAGTATGGACCTGGCCACGGATGCAATATATTTGCAAGGAGAATAAACCATCATAAGAACTGCCCTACTTGCTGATTCACACTCGCTCATATTTGTGGGGCCATATTGAGAAACTTGCCGTAATGTCCTAACTGAGTTTGCGAAGGACAAGCTGAAAAAGAGCAAGACAAGATAGAGAACAAGAACACAAATGAGTACTTCATGATTAATTAGCCACAATCAACTATAAAACAACAAGAACTAACACCCACATTTACAGAGGAGTATCAAAAAACCCACAATGGCAAGACCAATTGGAAAAGAAAAAGAAAATATTCCAACCTGAGCTACAAAAGCACTCTCTTGCGGATAGATGTATTACCATGCACATATTATGAGGACATCAAGTCGGAGTTTATTCTCTTGCACCTTATGATTGATATCTCCTGCGCAATTAGCCGCAAGTCCTCCAAGAATATCCCACACATATGGTCTATAATGAAGTTGAAAATTGGCTCTATGACCCTTCCGCACAATAATTATCAGATCATTCAAGGAGAATTCTTGCTCCAATTTGTGAATTTTGGGATAATCTTCCAGAAGAAGATCAAGCAGGACTCTGTCCACACCAGCTTCCCAAAAGTGCTTGTGATGATTACCAGCCCACAAAGTTATTGAAGCCAAACGACAAGCTTCCTCCATAAAAGATGATTGACTTTTAGCAGATTTTTCAAAAATCGAACTCCGACTCTTCAATGCAGTTATTATAGCTTTGACAAGAGGCTCACAGCATACATTCAGCATTTTTGTAAGTCCTCTCCTACTAAGCTGATAAGATTAATTAAGAACAACAGTACAGAGAAAAAATTAACAAGATCATCACATATTCACAGGATAATGGTTCATCTGAGAAAGTATACCGTGAAGCATCTAGCAAGTTTAAAAGCCTCCAGCCGAACTGAATCGGTATTTGAACTGTCCATGCAACTCACCATCATCTCTAGAAGCGCCTCTCCGTTTTCAAGAAGCTTTTCCATACCATTGACACATAGAGCTGCCAAGCACAAAATAACAAATAATATCACCTACCAAAATCTACATGTACAAGATTAACTTCAAAGAATATAAAATATATACCTAAAGAAGAATATACTTGCAGTACAGAAACTATCACTGAGTTCTTAGATTGTCTGATAGCGTCCAGAATGTTCAGGATTTCAAAATCATTCCACACAGTGTATCTAAAGGATGGCCACCGCCACAATATTTTACTCAAAACAGATGCCATCTCTTGAAAGTAATCAATTGGTTTTCCATGTTTATGGAACTGCTTCATATTTTCGACAAGGGTATTAACTGCATTTGCTTCCTTCAAAATCTGCCATACTTGTTTCTCTTTTCTAGAACTTAGCTTTGATAGAATGACATTAATGGAAGCAGCAGATACCATAGCAACTTGCCATTGTTGGGAAGATAACAGATCTGCTAAAGGATGTAGAAGATGCAAGACATGAATTTGCAGTATTGAGCTTGGCAAAAAAGTAACCATCTTTAGAGCAATAGTACAAGCCAGCCTCAATATTGATTGACTTTTGAACTCCAATATGCTCTTAATTGCTCTGACAATATCAACCACTGAATCCTGGAAAGAATTGCAGTCAAATTGAGGGCAATAAAACCAAGACATGCGCAAAGGTTACGAATTATTCATGCTGCTTGTTAAAATTCTTAGAATCTATGTACCTTGACAAGTGGATATTGCAATGTCTCGTTTGAGATGCACTCAAGGAACGCATCAATTGAACGAAGCACCTGTCTTTGTATCTCTATGTCTGAACAATTCCATTTCTCTTTCTTCTCCCAGCTTCTGCAATAACAATTTTCAAATTAACATGATGCTACGATTCCAAAGAAACAAATTTGTGGAGCAGAAAGAAAGAAGTTCGAGGATCGAGCGATACCCGAGGTTGAGGGCGTGATAAAGACGTTGATGCAGGGTGAGAACGTGGCCGCTTATGCTGCGGTTGTTGTCGGCGGTGCCGTGCTTCGCCGACGATCGCATTTGATCTCTACTCCACAGCTACCGCCGCTTCTCCAGCTCGATTCGCGGAAATCGTGTTGGAGCAATCGCGCCTTCTCCACAGGGATAATACGAAATTTATCCTACAATTTCTAATTACTTAAACCGCCATTGAAGAAGAGTTGAGAGTTTAGAGAGTCATCCTCTTGTGGGACCCACCTATAAAGATAATTTTTCCGAAAATATATATTGTGAAAGAAAGAAAGAAAGATATATATATATATATATATATATATATTAATTTAGTTACTAAAGGAAGTGGAAAAAGATGAAGTACTAGGGTTTAAACAGACACCAAAAGCCTAAACCCTCCTCCCTCGCCCACTAGAGAAAGAGAAGAAGAAGCTGCTTAAGGAAGAGAAAATGTTTACAGGCGGAAAGAGCTTCGTCTCTTCGCCGCCGGCGTTCTCGAACGACGCTAAGCGCCTCCTTGTTTGCACCGGCAACGTCGTCTCTGTATTCAGCACCTCCACTGGTCTACAGGTTCCATTCCATCTCTGTATAACGCATCATATGCCCCTCTTACTCACCGTCAAAATTGAATTTGATGCCTTCGCTTCAATCTCTCTGTGTTTCAGACTTGCGAGTTGGAAGGGCACGAGGCGCAGGTGACGTCAGTTATAGTGGTTCCGGCGTCTACTCCTGAGAGCAAGGTCTTGTGCTATTGCTGGACGGCGTCACTCGATGGGAAGATCAAGTATTGGGATTTTGTTGCTCCGGAATTGATGAAGACTGTTGATGTTCAGCTTCCAATTCACTCTATGGTGATTTTATACTCCCCGACTGATATTTTTATATTTTGCATTTGATTGTTTCGAGCTGATGATGTATAGTATAGTTCTTGTTCTTAGCGTTGTGGTATGAGGAAAGAACAGTTGTGCTATTCTGATTGTGGCACATATGTTGAAGCTCGCTTGCAGCTTAATTTGTTTGAATTCATCAGTCATAGACTCATAGTACACTCTGTGATGTTTGTTCACATTTTTAGGGTTCATCTTGGGATAGTATGCAATATAGAACAAACATTAGTACTTCTTGTCAGTTAGATAGTTATGCAAAATTTTCTGTTACGAGTCTAACAGGCACTCCCAATTTCAGGTGATTCCGGGTTTGTTGAGCCAGACAGCTGACAGCAATGGGAAGCTTCCTGATCTTTTTGCTTATATCTCTACTCAGGATGTGAAGCAGAACGACGAATCAAAATCTTTAGACGGACAAATACGGAAACTTAACCTGACAAAGTCTCGCATAGTTGCTGGACTTACTCTTGCCGAGGTGCTTTTACATGGTTTGCTTTTGGTTGATTTTACTCAGAAATTTGCACGTAGTTTGGCATGGAAGTTATTTTTTTAATAAAAGATCACAGCTTTATGATTGCAATCATGTTTTAAGTGGTTAAGTTACTCATGAATGTCCTCCAACTGAGGTCTGGTGTTTGATCTAGTAAGACTTTCAATTAACCTTCTCATTTTGAATTCTTAAACAATGGCATATTCAGATGAACGATTATTTTTATTTTCTATATCCTCTTTTTGTCTAAGAACTTGATTTTCGAGTCTTTTGACAGACTCGGAGACCAGCTTATGTAAACACTAGTCCATCAGGGAAGTACATTGGGATGTATGAAAAGCGCAAGCTCCTTATATGGGAAATACCTGCAAAAGATTCTGATTTTGTTCCTTACAAGAAAGTCAGATTGCATCATACAAAATCATTTACTGCTATGGCTTTTCATCCCAATGAGCGGGTGGTAGCAGCAGGCGATGTTACAGGAAGGATCTTAATATGGAGAGGTGTTGGGTGTGAATCATTCTCCGATAGCAAGTTATCTAAACGGCTGAACAAGGATGAGGAGGACAGACCCGGAGTGAGGGATACAGACGATGCAGATTCCTGTACCACATGGCACTGGCACTCTGCACAAGTGAATTTGCTCTTCTTCTCTTCAGATGGTGCTTATTTGTACTCAGGTATTATTCATGACTGTTCCTGCAGATTTACTAGGGGAGAAGATTGCCTGCTATTATTTTTAAAATAAGTTACTGCTGAGCAGTCCTCCTGTAGTTGTATCTAAGCTTTTGCTGACTTTCCAGGTGGAACAGAAGGAGTATTGGTTGTTTGGCAGTTAGATACTGGAAAGAAAAAGTTCCTTCCAAGAATTGGATCCCCTCTTCTGTATTTCATTAATTCTCCAGACCCTACATTATCTTCTGTAAGAATTATTAGATACTTGCATAGTTATTTTTCCACAATTTTATCCTGTTTCAATTGGATGAGTTCTAAATAGTAAATTTTCAGATATCATGCGCAGATAATCAAGTTCAACTGCTTAGGATGCCTTCAATGGAGATCTTGAGGTCCATATCGGGGATTAAGGTTTGTTATTTGTAATAACTTGGATTTACATTTTTTTTATTCAAAGGTTCTTATGGACTGCAGAGGGCAAGTTGCTTGTAAAGTACCCACTATATCATACTCCCTCTGTCCCATTATTCTTAGTCCTAAAAGTCAATAAAACACTCGCATATTTGGTCAAACGGGGCCCAACAATACTAGGACGGAGGTAGGGGTGAGCAAAAATTGGTAAAAAACAAAAAACCTTACCGATAAATTTGGTTCGGTTTTTTCCTTTTCGGTTTGGTTTCGGTTTTGACAAAAAAAATTGAAATACCGTAAACCGAACCGAAACATATTATTTAATAATTATTTAATTAATATTACTTATTAAATATATAAATATATATTAAATATTACTTATTAAATATATTTTTAATAATTATTTATTCAATATTTCCAGTTTTGGTTTTTAACCGAACCGAAAATTTCGGTTCGGTTTTTTTTTTCGGTTCGAATTTGGTTTTATATTTTTAGATTCAATTTTTTTTCGGTTTCCATTATTTTTTCGGTTCGGTAACCGAACTGAACCATGCTCATCCCTAGACGGAGGGAGTATTAATTTGCAGGACACTGCATTGTTGCATGGTCCAGTTTGTCAATACACTTTTAAAAAAATATGCCACTTGTATTTCAGCTTCCAAGTTCACATATGGATATGTACGATGGTTTTGGCTCAGCTATTGTCTTCAATGCCACTGCTGGCGTGATTGCAGTACCTGCAGAGAACTACCGTGTCCAATTTTACAGTTTGTTTGATGATCGTGAGATTTCTGAGGTTAGTAACTTCAGTTATAGATTCCATCATCTCAAATAGATCTTTTCCTTCACTTACTTTAAATGAATTAGCCAAGAGTGTCCATAGAGTGTAGTTTTTAATTGTTCAAGAAAAGTACTTTTATATTTACTTTTATTTGTTTTTCCTCCTTAGACGTCTAGTTGTTTTGCAGAAGGTTGTTCGTTCATCACTTCCTTTTTCAATAGAATCGTTATGCTGTACCGTTTCGTTAAGTAGTTGTGATCTTAATTTTGTGTGTTTACAGGTGCAAATATGTAAGAGAAACCATCAGCCCGGGGATGAAATTACGGTAATTAAAATTACTTTTACTTTACCATTACATGCACTTATCATCCCGTGGGGAACATCTAGCTTGGAATACATGATAGTTATGCATACATTGTTTCATGGATATTGCTAGGTTGAACATTCTTTATATAATAAAGTTGTTTATCTTTTATACCATATCTTGCAGATAAAAGTGAATCTAGTAGCACTTTCTCAGGATGGTTCTACAATGAGCACTGTTGAAACCAGAATTCCTGAAGAAGGAATAGGCAGCCTCGTGACTCTAAAGTTCTGGTCGTGTGGCTCGCAAAAAAAGCAATTTAGTCTGTCTACGGTCATATATGAACCACACAGGTTTTTTCTCTTCTTAATGGTTTCAAATTGTGTGCTATTGGCATTTTCAAGCACCTAATAATTTGTTAACTTTCTTTAATAATTGAAACAGAGATGCTGGGGTCTCATGCATAGCCTTCAGACCAACTGGTCACATGGCTGTGAGTTCGTCATATGGTGGAGATTTCAAGGTACATAACCCTAATTCTAGTCATTTTCATTGGCAAGTGGCTCTTAGTTATGAACATCCCAAGTTGCAGGTATGGGTTCGTAGAAATGAGCTTCCCCACAAGGATGAGACCACCCAGAGTAGTGGCTGGACATGTCATGCTGTTGGATCATACAAGTATTGTCATCTGACTCTTGTCAAGATTTCTTATGGCTAGAAGAAGGCCTTATGGATATAACGGATACCTTATATTATCAAAAACCCTTTTTGGCAGGAAGAAGCCTATGACTACTGCTGTTTTTTCCAATGACGGGTCTGTCCTGGCAATTGCAGCAGACAAATTTATTACATTATGGGATCCAGACAGGAATACTCTGCTGGCTGTAATTGGGGATAGTCTAGAGGTGACATTTTAATCGTATCTGAGTCGTATTCCTTTTCAGGTCGTCCCAACTAGCTTGAGTCATTTCCTTTTTAGGAAACCTTTATTACACACAAATTTAAATAATATATATTCCTATCATCACTTTATACTTAAACACACACTCCTCAACTCCTTAATTCCCGTGCCGAAAAGAATTGCCCCAAACTAATTGGGACGGAGGGAGCAGTATTTTACCAAAGAGAACTTGTGTATCTTAACACCTATTTACAACTCTTACAGCCTTATCCTTACACGGTCCAATTTTTTCTTCTTAAATTTGTTGTGCATAAATTGTTTAACTTATTGGACTCTTGTATGTTTTCAGCCAATTAAAAATCTTTCATTTGTCGGGAACTCCCTTGTCTCTGCTTCACGAGGCTCAAATCCGCAGTTAACTTGTTGGAGTATGTCGAAGCTATCTACAACTTGGTCCTACAGGCTTGACACAGAGGGTAAGTGTGTGGTTTCTTTGAGGAAATGCCATTTTCTAATTATACATTCATACTAGCACCTTACAGGAGCTTTTTTATCTTTAACATCTTTATTATCCTCTGCAGCAATCGCTTGTTCAACGGACAATTCCACCTTTGCAGTTCTTGCTCTCTCTAAGATATCTGAATCTACTGATACCACATTGCAGAGTGCAGAGGGCGTGATCTTGCTGTTCAATGCAGAAAAGGCGGTTCCCATATCTGCCTGGTCTGTGTGCAAGGTAGTCTTTTTGTCAAAAAGAATATCTGTTGGTGGTTGTGTGATTTGTTGTGAATTAGAAGTTTATCACTTCATTCTAAACATAAATATTTCAGGCTAAAGGTGGAAGACTTTCTTTCGTCCAGTCGAGCCCTGAATTAGAACACGAAGTTTCTAAGACAAAAACCACTACTGAGGTACTTGCTTACATCAATGGTGCTCGGGAGTATGTCCTCTTGAACCTACACGATCAGCAGGCGAGTAACTTCAGCGTTTCTCGTCGGAGAGACTTCAGCAACCTTGTCGAAACAGGTGAGACTTCAGCAACCTAGCCATTTGTGGACTATTCTACTAATGAAATAATAGAAAAATGCATGCTATCCTAGTGTTATAAATGCAAAAATATGGTTCCCTTTCTCAGATACACATGGGTACGCATCACTATACGGCGAGTTACCAGAGTTCCGACTGAAAGTAGATGAGACTCGATTCCCCTCAATAGTGTCGGAAAAGGTGTGGAAGAGTGTATTCAGTGGTCCCTCTCACAATCTGCCTCCCTTGCCCAAGTTGTGCTCAGACTTCCTCGAGTCACTGCTCGAGAGGAGGGTGACAGAAGTTGTGGAATAGTATAAGCAGCTTTGCCTTGTATGATGTCAGCACAACATTCGAAGCGATTTCCGGTCACGATCTTCGGTCACCGTCTCAAGATTCTGAAGATGGTTGGATGAAATGAAATTCCGGTGTATGATTTCGTACTATACAACAACAATGTAGCGACACATTTGCCTATTATAGAGGATCAAGAGCATTTCTTTTTTCATACCCTTTGTTTCGTACTAATCAACACTTGCCTTAGTGGAACAGTTTTGTGTTCAGTTATGATTTTGGATCACTACCTAATCGGACCGGTTGGCTGGCTATATCACTGTTAAACCGGTTGAACCTATCGATCCGGTTCAAATTTGAAAACAGAGTAGAAATAAATTTTTGAAGGAATTAAATGAGACATAGATAGTGAGCCCAAGCCCAAGTAGAATATAAAAGATATTGGGCCTAAGCCCAGTTAATATATGGTATTGAGGTAGGCCCAATTAGTTATGGATAACGTGTAGCCACGAGGACGGGACTGGATTCAACAAGCGTCTCTCTTCCTCTCTCTCTCTCCCTCTCCTTTACTGTTTGTTTCTCTCTTCACTTGTAGAAAATTCTCTGAAATATAGAGTGAGAGAGAAGAGATAATTGTGGACGCTGCACAGTTATAGGAGTCGGATGAGAGCAAGAGGTGCGAGTTATCTATCTACTCAAACTTTTCCGAGTGTATCTGCATTGATTTTGTTCCATGAGAAGTACTCCTCTAATCGGAGCTCATAATTCACTACCGAGAACTGAAATCCATGGCGATTCTATTCCATTCATCCTCCCCAATCGCGAAACCGTCGCTAGAGCGTGCAGGAAATCCCCCGGGCTTCCGCTCGCAGGTATCGAAGCCTCAGTCTCTCTCCTTCAGTAACGGCTTATCGAAATCCTTATCTTCAGCTCAAACCGCCATAACTCCCAACGACGCCGTTTTCACTCTGCCGAACTGGAGATCTGGCCGCGCGGACGCCAGAACTCGGGAGCTCAGGGTGAACGACGCGTTTCTGTACTTGGAGTACATGGTGGAGAAAGGCCACAGGCCTGAAGTGGCCAACGCCACGCAGCTCTTGTACGATCTCTGCAAGAGCAATAAAGTGCGAAAAGCCACCAGAGTTATGGAGATGATGGTGAAATCCGGTAGCATCCCCGACGCTTCTGCCTACACCTTTTTGGTGAATCATCTGTGCAGGAGGGGGAATGTAGGCCACGCGATGCAGCTGGTGGAAACCATGGAGGAGTACGGCTATCCTACCAATACGGTGACGTATAATTCCCTAGTGAGGGGGCTTTGTATGTGTGGGAATTTGGATAAGAGTTTGCAGTTCGTGGAGAGAGTGATGCACAAGGGTTTGGTGCCTAACGCATTCACGTACTCAATTTTGCTGGAGGCGGCGTACAAGGAGAGAGGCGTGGACGAGGCGATGAAGCTATTGGAAGACATAATAGCCAAGGGTGGGACTCCTAATCTGGTGAGCTACAATGTGCTCTTGACTGGATTGTGCAAGGAGGACCGAGTCGAGGAGGCGCTGCGCCTCTTTAGGGACCTGCCTTCTAAAGGGTTCAACCCCAATGTGGTGAGCTACAACATTCTGTTGAGGAGTCTGTGCAACGGAGGGCGATGGGGGGAAGCCAACGAGCTCCTCGCGGAGATGGTTGGCGACGAGCGCTCCCCATCCATAGTCACGTACAACATCCTCATCGGCTCGCTGGCCCTCCATGGCCGCACGGATCAAGCGCTCCAGGTCCTCGACGATCTCTTCCGCGACGGCCACTTCAATCCCAACGCCGCAAGCTACAACCCGATCCTCGAGCGCCTCTGCAGGCAGAGGAAGGTCGACGCCGTGGTGAGGTGCCTCGACCAGATGGTGTTTCGTGGCTGCAGCCCCAACGAGGGCACATACAACGCCGTTGCAGCCCTCTGCTATGAGGGGATGGTGAAGGAGGCCTTCTCCATCATCCAGAGCTTAAGGAACAAGCAAGATACCTCGATCCACGACTTCTACCGCAATGTGGTGTCAGCCCTGTGCAGGAAGGGGAACACATACCCGGCCTTCCGGCTGCTGCACGAGATGACCTCGTGTGGGTTCACCCCCGACTCGTACACATACTCGTCCCTCATCAGGGGCCTCTGCCTGGAGAGGATGCTGGGCGCCGCCATGGATGTGTTGAGGGTGATGGAGGAGAACAAGCAGCAACCAAGCGTGGATAACTACAACGCACTGGTGCTCGGGCTTTGCAAGTGTCAAAGGACAGATTTGTCCTTGGACGTGTTCGAGATGATGATCGACAAGGGGAAGATGCCGAACGAGACTACGTACACAATTATAGTGGAGGGGATGATCTATCAAGAGGAGAGGGTGTTGGCGGCGGCGGTATTGAAGGAGCTGCACAAAAGGCACGTCATGAGCCGTAATACAGTGAAGAGGCTTGCTATGCAGTATGATCTTGATGACCTCTCTGCACACCTTGTATGATTTTTACTTCAATACGAACAAGGTATACTCTTGATTTTTACAAGTTAGAGCAACGACCAGAGTTCCTAGTTTTTTGATTTGGTTGCTTTCATGTAATATTATTTCCAAGATTATATACATTCATCCTAGAAAATGAGAATTAACCACATTTTTTTTGTTGGATTACACTTGATTTCATTCGATGTGAAGAACAGAAACACTTCAAAATTCCACATTGCCACGCAGCAATTAATGCATTAAAGTAATGACCAGAAAATACTCCAATCTTTTCTACGTTCACGATTTTTACAAATCCTAAATTTAGATATTCACTCTCAATTTATTTTTGGCAATTGCCAACGTATTTTTGAGTGAAATTTAGATAAAAATAAAATCCAAGTGAAAATTGCAAATTCGCAAAAAACTTGTATTTTCTTTTACTAATAGGCCTTAAAAGAAATAAAAAATTTATCAATGTTTAATAAGTAATAGAGCCTCTGCATATTATTATTAGATTTGCACAAGGCCTCATTGTTAGGACTAAATACTGCTCATTAAATAAGACTATCCGAATAAATGAAACTAAGAATTGGAATTGGAATCCAAAACACAGTAAAACCATCAGAATATTCAACACTTGAAAAATACAAATTGTGGCTAAACATATCATATTAATGTTCAAAACATATCTGCATGAGAATTTAGGACACACATATCAAATGAACAACACGAAATAATAATGCCAGATTAAAGGAACTCTACCATTCATGAAAAATTAAGTTATGCAATAACAGTCTGGAGTGATAACATTCAGCGATGTCAAAACAAGTCCCATGTTTTTTAATAAAAGGGGAGATAAGAAAGTAGTGTGAAGACTTAACCCCAGGCTAGGAAGCCTTACAAAAGAGAGCGCTATGCCCCTAACTCAGAGTCGGGAGCATGAGCAAACGATCATACATTTTACACAGCATTGCTTCCACAAATCGTCAGATTAAAATGCAATTGGTGCAAGAAGAAGATCCAACCCTCTTTTTGTCTACTTAGATCTCTGTCTCATCTTTCGGCGCTTCCTCTTCAATCTCCTCATTCTCTTCTTCTTCCACTGCGAAAGCCATAACAGTTGAATATCAAAATCTGAAGTGCAAAGTGCATGAATGTACAATCTATATTCAGCCAATACAAAGAAAGTGGGCAGGCTATTGATTTAACAGCGAAATGCATTGCAATCATTTCAAATGTATTGATATTATACTTATGATAACTACTTACAATTTTCAACTCGTGAATTAAGCTAGGGAGTCATAGCTTAGAGTTGATAATTGACTAATCGCATTCATTTCCAAATTCTCAACTAGTTCTAAATACATATTGAGATCAGAAACATCAAAATGAATACATCCTATCAATGTAAGAATATGAACAGCAAAAATATCTCAACACAGTAATTAATTATCCGATTGCACTCCAACAGCAACAAAATGAACATATCGACCGAAGAAAAAACTATTCAGCAATAACTAGACTAACAAAATCACCCAAATTCTTCAAACGGAAAGCCAATAAATAAATGGATCGCGAAAAGATGAATTCGCAGAATCATGGAGAATAACAAGATAGAATAATCAAATAAAGAATCCAAGCGCTAAGAGACTTACCTTCGCCCTCATGTCAGCTTACAAAATTAGCTACCACTCTTTTCCTTTACGCCTCGTCTGTAGAGGTTTAAAGAAGGAAATCCTTCGAATTTATAGGGGGTGGCAACGGCCGAACCCTAATTACGAGGATCCGACTATAAGACCCGAACCGGGATGTATTATTATCTGGGTTACCCGATAAGACCCTGTTACCATACGTTTAAGTCCTCACCTATTTAGAAATAGTCGCTCATTCTAAATATCTATATAATGAGTGTGTTTGAGTGCGTATATTGATCAGAGTTTCATGTAATTCATTATTTCGAACGAATTGAAATTAATTGTTACAGTAGATGTTTTCTATGATAAATATACTAAATTATTGATTTTGAAATACGGAATTATATAGTACTAGTAACTTCACATGCATACCAACACACTTTTCCTGAATGATTCCTAACATTGTAGCACATCATGTCGTGTACATTTGAAATTTACATCAATATTAAAAATTCAATATGGTTTGTATTTATGTAAAATTAGAAAGAAAATTGTAAGCGAAAACATTGAATTTTAATGAAAAAAGGCCAAATTCATGTAATTGTTCAAAGATAAAAAGTGGACTAAGGCACTCTTATAATGCAAAGTGAATTCTCGGATCAGACAATTATCATAGAAAACCTTAAAGAAATTCAACATTGAAAATGATTTAAAAAGATACTAATCATCACACAACTTACCCCAAAAACTCATGCTCAAAAACAGAGCATATATAACACAATAGCGCACCAAAATAAAGTAATGTGTGATAAGAAAAAACAATTAGAAGATATATAACGCAAGTATTGCATTAGCATTGGTAAATTGTGCATCAAGATCGAGGTTGGAGTCTAATATGTTTGAGTAAACGAGAAAAGCATATAAAGGTTCTATAAAATAGAACTAAGGCCCAAATCAGAGACAAAGCAAGGATGCGGCAATGGTCGACTAAGCATAAAGAAGCAGCCTCCATCACTCTACTTCGATCTCTGTCTCATCTTTCGGCGCTTCCTCTTCAACCTCCTCATTCTCTTCTTCTTCCACTGTAAATTAAATGTCACAATTAATGAGTCTCAAAATCATGTGAATTTAATGCAAAAGGAACCAACTTATTCTCACAACTGAGAAATTAAAATACAATAAAACATAGGGACTGAATTCAAACACATATCATCTCAACTTTGAGAGCTATATGCAACCATTACATACAAAGGAAAATAAAACGAACGATTATAATCTCAACTTTGTGCGCGTATAGCGCTATTCGATCTTAAAATTTTAGCTGAAAATAGACTTATATCTTCACATTTTAACTCTAATCTAATTATATATCTTATTCCAGTATTGAAAGAAGCAAAATTACGTTAAACCAGAAATCGTAGAACCTAAACAGCTGCTATAAACATATAAGCGGAATCCTGTAATCGAGATAACCAATGATGCAGATCCAAATACACTATGTAAGCAACATAACCATAAGCGAACACATCGATCGAAGATCATTACATGATTTGGCATACCAAAATACAAGTCATAAACATTAGAGCATTCTAGAAGAACATGAACAGCTTCAGAAATAAATAAATAGCATAACATATCATTACGATTAGGAAAAATAATTACGGAATCGAGATGTTTACCTTCGCCCTCATGGCTACTCGCAAATGTAGCTAAACTGTTTCCTCTCACTTGTCGAGAGATTTCTTCCGTACCGCAACAAAGAGCAAGAAAACTAAATTTTGGCCGCCTCTTACCTATTTATAAGGGGATGTTCACAACTGAACCCTAGTTCCACTTATCCGAAGCCCACTTACGTTATTGGGCTTAAAATATAAACCTCGCTTCGATGAAGCATTGGGGCCGAGGCCCGTTTAGAAACAATAAATCCTAAGCCTGCTTGTTTTTTTCTAAACCTACATATATGAATTTTTTATTAAGTAAATTGTTTATATCTACTAAATTGCCTTGTTGTTACATATTAGAGATCCACATTTGTGTAAGTTCAAGTCCTATTGTAATTAAATCATTATTTAATTTAAATAATTAAGGGAGACAACAGTGCAGTGAGCAGCTCAAAATTAACCTTTGGGGTCTCGATACAGTCCTTTATTAACTTAATTAAATATTAATTAATAGGTTTCAGTTTTTAGCAGTCACTCTACGGCTCTTCCGCCTCTCCAAAAAAGATTTTTCTTTAGATCTCAACGGATAAGTATAAATTTGGATACAGATTTTACATTGAACCCCATAACTTTCTGGTAATATCATTTCCACCCCTCTGGCGTCGCCCAAGATGCTTCCAAGAACCATCCTCAAAACGATCTCCCATTGCCCGTCACGTCAACCTTACTTTGACCACGACACTACGTGGCTCGTCCCCATTGGATCAGGATGGGGACCCCACACCGTACGATGTGTTGCTATTTATGTGTACCCTGTACTCTGCCCGCTGGGGCACACACTAGTATACTTCTCCTCTCACACACTCATACACTCCCTACTCAGCTGAGACTTTTGAGAGGGGAATCTCCAAACCCTAGCTCCCTACATTCCGCTCTAGCACTTCTTCTCTTCTACCCGGAGCTGATGTCTCCAATTTATGGTTGATTCGTTTTTGTTGGTGCTACAGTGTGTTTTCTCCCGCTCTCGTTGTATTTTGAGATTTATTCTCTAGCTGGTGTGTTTTCTTTTGCGAAACGGTTTGTGCAGCGAGCATTGCGAAATAGTTGCATGTGATCCGGAGATGGCGTCGGCATGCGTAAACAATATCGGAATGTCGCCGGAGAATTTCCTTGACTGTCCTGCGACGGCTTTCCCGTCGTACGGCTGGCTGAGCCCGAGAATGTCGTTCAGCCGCGACTTTTCCGACGAAGACGGTGTGAAAGGCTCGGTGAATAGGACTCCTTCGAAGAAGCCACCCATGGCGCACAATGTGGATGAGGAGAAGCTGGAAGAGCCAGAGCCAGATCCGGAGATTTCAAGCAAGGATTTCGTTGATTTCGAGTTCCGGCTGGAAGATCCGGTCGCAATGCTCCCGGCGGATGAGCTATTTGCTGACGGGAAACTGGTGCCTTTGCAGCTCTCCTCTGTCCGGCACTCGATGACGTCAGTTCCGGTGTTTTCTGAGGTCAGATCTCCGGACACGCCTCATTATCGCCGTAGAAATGAGATATCCTCCAGAGATCCGTATCTGTTTTCTCCCAAGGCGCCGAGGTGCTCGAGTCGGTGGAGAGAGCTTCTCGGCTTGAAGAAGCTGTACCAGAACAGCAATGCGAAGCAAGAGGAGCCGAGAACGCCGTCGTCGCTATCCTCGAATAGCCACAGCAAAGCTTCGTCGAGAGGCCTGAAGCACTTGCTCCAGCGCAGCTCCAAATCCTCGTTGAATACTTCCTTAGATTCATCGTTAAATCTTCCATTGTTAAAGGACTCGGATAGTGAGTCAATTTCGATATCCTCCAGGCTCTCTCTCTCATCGTCTTCATCTGGTCACGAACACGACGATCTTCCTAGACTCTCACTCGATTCAGATAAGCCCAGCAGCATCGCTCGCAATACTCATCAATCCACCAGCAATCTGTCCAGAGTTCGGCTATCAAAGTACAAGGCGGTTGCAGTATCTTCCGATAACCGGATGGCGCCGTGTCGGGCCGGCCGCAGCCCAATGCGAAGAGCTCCTGAAACCACCGTGCCGGTTCGGGGAGTTTCCGTGGACAGTCCTCGAATGAACTCCTCCGGAAAAATTGTGTTCCATAGTTTGGAGAGAAGTTCAAGCAGTCCCAGCACTTTCAATGGTGGGCCAAGACACAAGCATCGTGGAATGGAGCGGTCGTATTCAGCCAATGTTCGCATCACTCCGGTTCTTAATGTCCCTGTATGCTCGCTTCGTGGCTCGTCCAAATCTGCCGTTTTTGGTTTCCCATTGTTCGCGGCGCAGCAGAGGAAAGAAAACGGTGGCAGTGCTGGTAGTAGCTCCGGGAACAGAAATCATTATACTCAGAACAGGAATCGCACGGATCGAACTTGAGAGAGGAGTTAGAGTTTTTGTTTTTTCGGTAATACTAAACCTTTGCTTACTTCTTTTTTTCTTCAAATAACTTGGAGTTTGAGGTTCAGCATTACGTTCTCTCTGAATGAAGGTTCGTTCCCTACCGTGCGGGTTAGATCCATTCCAGTAGCTGTTCTATCCATTTTACCTTGACAAATCTTCAAATTTTCTAGTGTTTGTACATAAGTAATTCCGTGGGGGGATCGATCTATCGCTATGTTTTATGTCGTTTGATGCTAACTCTCATTAATATTCCAAAACCTATGCTACTAAATATTCCCTCCCTCCTTGTCTGTAACGAGATTTGTTTTGAGTTGGTTCTCTTTTTCATCATATCTGCTTTTGGTTACCGGAAAGCTAAATGGAATCTCTGTTCTTTTCTACTTTTCAAAAGGTTCTCGACATCTTTCTTTCCTCCCTTTGATTCTGGACTTTAGCGAAGGTTGTTGCAAGTAGCGCATGTGAGCGTCCCCCGCACGCTCCTCAATGCGCGATTGGTTTCTCCTTCTTCTTCCCTCTAACTACAAAATTCTGAGTGTAACGTAACATGCCATACTATGACATGCACTGCGTGGCTCTTACCTGTACTACGCATTCACTGTTGCATTAGTACACCACACTAGTGCTCTTATTTTTTCCTTTCCTCTTCTCTCAATTGTTCAATTATTGTGTTTTCTTTTTTAATAATTATATTCCCAAATAATTGACGCATCAGAATTATTATATGCCAGCTTTGATGATTTTGCATTTTGCATTTCTTGTTTGGGATTCATTGCTTTAATGTCCTTTGTCACTGCTGCAAAATTGAACAATAAATAGGGCTAGTAAATATAGTCTTATTCTGCATCTCTTCTGAACGCTGACACGAGGCTCGTAACTCAAATCGCAGCCATAAATTTTTCACATTAAGCGCAGTTGTGAATTATGATGGATCATTAAATTTGGATTTCTTTTTTTGAGCGAATTAAATTCGGATTTTAACTGCTCATTTTTAATCACCATGTGTATGGTGTATTGACTAGATCTCAAGCATTAACTCTTGAGTCCTATCATTCTGGATTTCTTTACATTTATTATTAGTATTTATTTATCACTAATTTCTAAAGCCCAATATTGATTATCACAAAAAATGATGCAGTACATTTTTTATTTTTAATTACACAAGCATTTTTAATCTCACCTAAAAATCTGTTCTTATTTGAACAATCACTAGCATGTATTAGTGTGGGGACTGGAAAAGTATATTATATTTATGCTTATGGTGAGGATTTTAAAAGCATGTGGTGAAGGTCCATGAAAGAGAGTGATATGTCGATAGGTATCAAAGTAACTAGATATGGGATTGATTCACTTGTCATTTTCCATCACTTATATCCTCACTAACTCATCAACTCCTCCTTATCCAACACACCTAACATTTCATACAGTTTCCTTTTTACTTGCCCTGCATTTCAGATGTATTATTGCTCTAACTGATTGACATCATTAATACAAGGTGATATGTGTCATTAATTAATGTCTTAAGATTAAATATATATATTTTTTCTTATATATATCCTAAATCGTTAACTTTAATCATATCATGTGTCAGTCTCGTATTAATGCAACAAAAACCGTCACACAATTAGACAATATTTGCGATGCACATATTTAACTTGTTTTTTAGTTCGTGACAATATTGTATAAGTATATATACATGTGATCACAACAAGTTTATTTTGGTAGAATTGAGTGACAAACATACAAAATTTAACAATTTCCCCATCACTATTCACTAGACACACAAATATACACAAACACATGCATATATATAGCGTAGGCCCTTTGAATAAAGAAAGAACCCACCCATTTGATTTGATGTTTGGACCATACACACACATATATGCATACACATTCTCTTATACTCCTATTTTGTCTTGGTTATTGCAAGAACATTGGTTGAATCAAATGAGATGTGTAGTGTGTTGGTTTGGCTCGTTTCCTTTGTATTTGACCGTCAACGCTCTCTCATGCAATTATATGAATATCATATCCTACATACGCTATCATTTCTTTTACAAATAGTATTTTGCACTAATTATATTCACTACTCTTTGTATATGCATCTTCCTTTTATCTGATATTCATTCCAATTATTGATTTTATTCACAATAATACTACATATTTCTATTACTATGTATCCATGATCATGCATGAGTCCCATATGTCTCTTAATTTCAACCACTCTTATTTCTTCTCTATTTTTATTTTATCTATTTAAGCTCTGTCATACAAATTTGGGTATTTTTCTCAACCTCGTCGGTGCAATTTCAATGCAATATATCAATAATAATTTATTTTTCTACACCTTACTAAAGAGAATAATTATATGGGTTTACTCTAGCTCGAGTTTTAAGGTCTAGTTTTTGAAAGGTTATTTTTATAATTTTTGTTAACAAATCTGTGATAGTGGGATATTGCCAAACAAAAATAATGTGTTATGGAAATGTTGATTTAGATTTTAATGGAATGATGATAATGTGGCTGGATAGATTACATCAACTTCCAAAACAAATATAATAATCCGTTTAGCAGGTAAATTAATTATAAGAGTACGTTACTAATAAATTTTGAGAATGAATTAATTTCCATATTATATATGTGATTTCAGTAAATCTGTTATTAAATCGATCACACCCGACAGCCTTAATTAGGCCACCATTATCTTCAACGTATTAATATTTTTTATAGACGCAAACAGAAAAGTTACAAATTAATATACATAAAGTATAAAGTATTATTAATATATAGATTGAAAATATAATCAGGTAACAGTGAGTAATTGAGAATCTTCAGGCACAGAACCGACAATGCATAGCCACGTTATTTGGCTCATACAGTAAAGTTACATTTAAATAATATAGTAGTATAATTTATTCTACACCATTTCATCAATATAGGGTTATAATCGTATTAAAATATATTAAATATTGTTGATTCAAAGTGATAAATAGCAATTAAACTCGAGTTTGATTCGTTTATTATTTGATTAAATAATATAATAATGTATCAAAATCTGAACTCAAATTCTTTGATCGACTAACATAAATTCGCAAAATATTCAAAATTCTACCCGTTTTTTAAATTTGTAATTTTTGTTAGAAAAAAGAGAACTGCATTATGATGGCATAAGGAATGCTGATGTTATGAAAACAACAAAGAGCTACAAACCAGTGCATTACACACACAAAAACAAGAGCTAAACATCAAGAAAAAGATTAAAGCACCACGATCTAAAGCTCTTTCGGGGAATGCATAAGCTAACCTTATTATCGACTACCCGACTTCACAAGGTCGACTTTATATCAACAATCAGTCTATCAACATTTCACACCCCATTATTGAACACTATATCAATATTCCTACTTTTCCGAATAACTCAAACAACACATTCTCAAATCGCAACCATAAAATGTCTAAGTTTAGTAGTATTTTTTAACAAGAAGCAGAACTGAGTGAAGTGAGCAGGACAATAAGTACAATTAGACTCTAATTCAATTTGGAAAAAAAGAAGAAGTCAGAACTTGATTTCAAGCTCGATTTTGAAGTATTAGCCCAACTAACTTTTATGAAATAGAAGTAGAATTATAAGTAGGTAATTGGATCTACCAATTTAGGAGACAAGTGACAAAGTAGTGCAGTTGGTGTAAGTAATAAACAATTTGGGGAAATGCTCAAATTAAGGCTGCTTCCATGTGACAACGGATATATGCTATTTCTCTCAATTCTGTTTTCTTTCTATTTTCTTTTTCTCTTTTTGAGGGAATATTTCTTTCAATTTTCAAATTCACTTTCATTTCCCACTCTTTCAAGTTACAACTGCATTGATTGGTCATCTTTGGTGGCATATGGAGCCATGGAGCCAACAGACCAGACCTCTCACTATGTAACAACACCAAAATCATTCATTCAATTATTTCTTTTTTTCCAATTCATGAGTTAAAATGTTTTTCCACTAGAGTTCAATAATGTGACGAGAGATTTGCGTGCAGTTGAAATGGATATGTGTTACGACTGTTGACGAGAGATTAAAAAAACTGATAGTATTGTTCGTATCAATATATGTAGCACATTATTATCTTTTTAGCTGACCTCCTATTATAAACTCTAATGTTAAACATGTTTGATTTTGAGCAACGTGACCTATTGGGAGGTGTCTTAAGTTAGTATGTGATTGAACACAAAATAAGTTGGGAAAGAAAGTGTTCATATGTAAGACGAATATGACGATTCTAATGGACGCTCTCTATCCAACAAAACACATTCCATTTATTGAATGAAGAGCTTGAACAATGATACTCTTTATAATTAGAAGTTAATTTGATTACTTTTGAAGAAATTTGATCTTCTTATAATAAATATATTTCATTCATTAGGAAAAAAACCATCTTTTTGTTTAACAATGTTTTATATCAAATTCACAAGTTAAAATATTTTTTTTCTATTTAAAGATGATTGGATGGAATTGGACATCGGAAACCCACAAAGCTCGAGGTCATTTTCGATCGAATCGGACATGTAAAAAGCTCAAATGACTCTCTGTTTTTTCTCGTTAGTAGTAATACCCATCATATTTTACTGTCTTAGTGTTTAATTACATATTATTTAAAATAAATACTTAAAAGTACAATTTGATTATTTAAACTTTGTCCAAATTAATACTCCGTCTGTCCCATCACTAAAGGTCTATTTGACCAAAAAACATTCACAGTTTTAGTTAAATAGGCCAAGAATGATGGGATAGAGGGAGTATATGATTTGTGTACTACTATTATACATTTGAAAATTAAAGTTGTATATCAAATATAGGACAACATAACTGGCATACAATTTCCACCACTTGATGACAAGTGAGGAGTATTATATTCGAATTCCAATAAAAACAAGCAAAAAAGTAAATAAAAAACATAAGAAGAAAACAATACAATTATAACGTGATTTTGGGGAATTGGTGCATGTGTTGGAGTGTGAAGCAAATATTGACAGCCCATATCAAAATATTGTGTATTTATTGCACCAAACAAAGAATGTGATGAAGTTTGGAACTTTTATGTTCTTTTTTCCTTTTTTATTTCTACTTTTTGGCTCCTAAAATCCAATCAATATTCAATTTGAAAAGTGTTAAAGCTGCCCAGTCATAGCTTTGGATCTATGCCTTAAGGACCTCTCATTACTCATTATTAATGTATGTGCTTTACACTAAATAAATTAAGTTATCTATTTTATGTGAATTAGTGATAGTGAATCCTAGTTAGTGAGGGTTTGTCTCCCTCTGAGTTGATTATTCAATTTCTATTTCAATTTCAAGGTTTTTGGTTGGGTAAGTGGATAGGTATATTGTTCCTTTTTTGGAATGAAATGAATATGGATCAATTAATTTCATATTTGAAGATGCTCACATTAAGCTTTTAGTAACTAATAATCAAGAATACATGTAGAGAATGCATGTTTATTAGTCTTCCTCTATGAATATGTACTTGGGGATATTAGATCATTGAAGCCCTATATCTATTGGGGAATACACTTAGAGAGTGCTTGGTTTGCTTGATTAGCATTGATTATGTGTTATTGATAAAATAATTAAACATTATCAAATGTTTGGTTTGCTTGATTTGGCTCGAGATATATTATTCGGTTCGCATATAATTAAGAAATTCCTTGATTATTAATCAACCCAAACTTGACTTGATTAGACTTGATTATTAATCAAGCATCATTTCAAAATGTAAATTTACAAAATTATCCTCATCAATTTTATTATTTACAAAAATACAAGTAAACACACACCCAACATATCTCTATAAAGGGCAATTTATGTATTTTTCTATATTTTAATTATAATCACATAATTCTCAAACATCATAACCAATCAAACAAAACACATGAATATATAATTCAAATAATCTCATTACTTTATCCTATCAATCTAATCTATCTCATCTACCAAACCAGACATCCCCTTAGAGTGGAAAAAAGATCGGACTCACCGTAGCTCGAGTCCACCGGACTTTTATGAAAAAGAAAATAAGGATCGGATTAGCATAGTACAAAATTTTCGGGTCACATCAAAAAAGTCAGAGCTTATCGAGTTTTTGCACATTTCATACATGTTAAATCGAATTAGAAATTGCAAAGTCTAAATTAACGAGGTCCAACCTAACTCAAAATCATACCAGCTCACCGGGTTCAGCCTAACCAATCTCATTATGTCACCTCTAAATGCACTACAATTAAAGTTTAGGAATGAATTCCGACCTGATTTTCCTCTAATTTTTCGAGCTCGTACTCGTATTAGTTAAAGTAACTTAATTTCTGATAGAGTAATTATAACCAAAAAAAAACTATAATTTGTAGCATTAAATAACCTCTTATACTTATTTGGAAAATGAAACGAAGCATGCAAGCTATAAATATACAAGTTTGTCCAGCAAATATTAGTGAAAGCTGTGGAGAAAAAGAGATGATTTGGTTTGAAGAATTGATTAGAAGTAGAGGGGTACATTTGTCCTTTTGGGCAGTGATGTCCCCTTCTTCCTCTCTGATAACATCACGTGATATTTTTTCCTTCCTAATATAGTAATATTAGCTCATCTCATCTCTCAAACAAAACACAATAAAAAATAAAATCAAAATTATATATGTTTTTTCACCTCATCTTTACTCACGTGATTCAATCATATCCCCACAACCACAAAGTAGGACCCATGCATTTTCTCCATATTTATTTTTTCAAAATTATTTTATTTTATATAAATTTAATTAGAGTTTCATCCGATCGAACTGAATCAAATAAAGTGAAGTTAAAGTTCGAAAATACGAAGGATCGAATTTGATTTAAGCTTTACAGATAAGGCTAAAGTTCTAATTTAGTTCAATTATTATTTAATCTGATAGTGTATTCAAACATGAACTTCAACTCGATTCGAATTAAAGAATTTGTTTGTTAAATTATTAGGGTTGATATTTATAAATCGGATAAGTTTGTGAGCTTATTCGAATATTAACTCAGACTCGTTTTTCAACTTCACAAACTATTCGAAACCGATTCATTTAAGATTTTATTCAAATGTGTTCCCAAGCTTCTCAAACATAAATACAATTAGAGTCAAACTGAGCTTGAAATTTTATAAACTCGATTCGAGATTTGATCCATAACCCTACCTCACCTTAATCGAAGGAACCATACTCCTTCATATATGTCAGGGGTATGTCAGGGTCCATTAATAAAAAGAATTTGGAGAAAGTTTGAACTTAATTCCTACATCGATGAATATGAGCGTATTGTATTGTGATACTAAACGAGTTTTTATCAAGCATGCTTTTGCAAATGAATTATCATTTCTTTTTTTCATAAGAGGTTATACTAAGCTTATGCCACAACTAGTCGTTGTAATTTTTACTCTAACAATGTGACACAACATTTAGATATGTCAAATAATGTAATTTTAATATAAATGTTGAGGAAATGAAATGTTGTCGTTTATAAAGGATTGACGATCCAAAATAATCATTACCACCAATTACCACAAGTACAAAATCCATTTTTCTGTCCTAAGAAAATACAGTGTATCTATAAATATTACTCCTTCTGTCCTGCTAAATGTGGTCATAAGGAATCCAACACGAAAATTAGAAAGTAAAATGTTGTATTTTAAAAAAGTAAAAAATATATATTTTAATGGTAAAATTTTTCTTTCTTGAAAAAGTGACCATTTTAGTGTGACATCACAAAAAGAAAAGGTTGGCAGAGTACTAAGCATCTAGATTTTGTCTGCTTGTGGTTCAACGCTGTACTTGTTTGGCATTGACGTCTTAATATCACGTGATTCCAACACATGACAATTCAAGCCAAGCTCTCTGCCCACTAAATACTATAAACATTACTCCATTATTAATCAAATAATATCTTGTAATTAATATATAAATTTGACCCATTCACAAATAAAATTTTATGCAAAATTGTTTATATTTTATGATTATACACATTTAATATATAAGAAAATTGACAAAAATAGTATTAAGGCATGAGTCGATCATTGGGCTTTTGTATTTCTGGTATGGGCCTTGTCGTTACTGGGCCAACCTATAAGCCCAATTAGAGCTGATAGTAAATTCATGTTCTATTGGGCTTATACATGGGCCCAACTCGAGTTCAATCCCAAAAGTATAATTAGACAAAAACAAATATTTTCTATGTCCCACTAAAACTAGTCACATTTTATATTTTGGTAGTCCTATTTAGCTCGTTTTTGTGTGTGTTTTAGGTCATCTTTCGTCGTGTCTAGTTTTTAGTTGGAGTAGAATTGTGTCTTTTAGTTCGTGTTTATGTCATGTTTTGTTTGTTTCTGTTTTGGATATAGGATAACGAGAAGAAGCTAATACAAACTGAAATGATATCGGGAAGTATCGGAGGAGCGAAAAGGTCAAAAAAAGGAGCACGAAACAAGCAAAGTTTGGAGCGAGCGTGGAACCCGGTCGGCACTGGAACTCCAAATAGTAACACTATACCACTTTGTTCATAATCTATTTGAATATTTTGTTCATGTTTGATCCAAATAGTAACACTATACCACTTTTTTCTGAACAACTATTTTCCTATTATTGAACAATTAATGTAAAAATTAAAATATGTTAAAGGAAAGAGCACCTATATGGCTATGAGCATTAAATTATTATATAATATATATATATAGTTTCAAAAATTAGGCTCATAAGTCACAATCACAATAAAGGAGGATTTGAAGTATACAAAGTACTTAGGCACAGAATTAGCTAAATTATCAACACATCATTTTTTCTTCTTCAAGTGATAAGTATTCTGGTCTAAAACACTTTCGATAATGCCAATAGTACTATGAGATCTATTATGATATATCATTATCACTATGAAAGTGCTCTACTTCTTATCACCAAATATTAATCTAGCTATTTAGATGCAAGTCACATTCTTCTTCTTTTTTCAAGTAATATTTCTAGATTAATTATCACTTATTCCTCTCCCTTTTCTTTCTATAATTTTATTTAATTTGTCACTTTGGACATTCCCATCAAATGTTTAGACCCTCAATCTTTAACTTGGACATTATTTTGGCAAATTAACCACCAAGCTATTTAATTTTGTAAATTGCTATAAATAATGGATAAGTTCCTAACTAAATATATGTACATAGACAGTCAAGGCAGAAACAACCTTAACAACATTCTGTATATGTAATGCTAACTAACCAATGAGCTTAATGTCAGCTTGCCAGCCCTCAAGTTGCATGATCAAAGTCTTTTTTTAATTTATAGATAGTATGATTCTCATATGTAACCATTTGTTTTATTTGAATAAATCCACATATATTGCACATATATATATATATATATATATATATATAAATCTCACTATAATATATTATATGTGTGTATAGTGTTTTGTTAAATGCAAGTTGAGTTATATGAAATTGAGGGGCGGTTGCATTTAGTAATTTATAATTCCAAGGTTGTTTTAATTTGTGTTTTCCAATTAGTGTATTTCTACAAAAGTAATGTCATATAAATTATGGAATTGTTTTACTTGTGTCAACAATTTTAGTAAGAGGAAATGGTAAACAAATGACGTCATGTTATATTTTTTTAATTTACTCCTACGTGGCACATACACAAGTATAACATATATATGTGCAATTAATTAATCATTAATTGTTAGATTAAATACAATTCTAAAATGAAGGATAATCCCAATACCAGATTATATATTGCAATGATAATCTTATATGTGATATATTATATAAAAAAACCATTATATTAATGCATGACTTCGTGAAATATGATAATTTATAACGTATATTTAGAAGGCTATATATTTCTGAATCATGCCATACATTTTAATTATATAATATCCCCATTGATTTTTGACAAACCATATTTTACCTTCCTAGGTTTGGACAATTTACCATCCTAGGTTTGGACATTTGCATATTAATACAAAACCTACTCACTAATTAACGTGGTCACTACTCACAAATACATACTTAATTACCCTTGATTTTATAAATTAATTAATATATTTAGTTTTAGCAAAAGTAAGTAGATAATTATAAATTAACAATGAGAATTATGATTAAGACAGTACGTCCCTCCTCCTTGGAATTTAAGTGCCTAAATTTCAAGAAGTATTAATGATTTTCAAACAAAAAAACAAAAGAAATGCCACCCCATATTGATATTAGGTAAAGACAAAAAAAAATAAACTATTTTTAATTTTTTTTTGATTGAATTATATTTTAGTTACATTAATAATTTTTTAACAAATTTATAAATTAAGTGAAAATTTTATTACCAATAATTAGTTACTATGTACTCCCCTCCGTCCACAAAACTTCTTCCTACTTTAAATTTTTCATATATAGTTAGTGGACCCACCACACTCTACACATAACTCAATTTAATATAATATTTTAAGTGGGATCCAAAATCCACTAACTACACACAACACAATTTAAAACATTATATCAAGTAAGACCCTCATTACACTCACTACGTATCATCATTAAAGTCAAAGAACTATATAAAAATCCGCGGGTCAAATTAAGAATTTGCTTTGTGGACGGAGGGAGTAATAAAGTATTACGGGGGCGGCAAATCCCTCAATTTTCTGTAAATAAATTATCTATATATGATAGAACCTACACAAAACGGGAATTGGATTTTCATATTTAAATATTTAAAACTAAACATAATTATAAACTCAATAATGGCCACTAATCTAATTAATCAAAAAATCAAAATAGGATAAATTCGAGCGCCACGTCGGATGGCATGCCATGTCACTAAGACACGTGGCAAAGAATCATTATCGAAGTTCTCGCACCAAATTCCTTTCTTGACTTTCCTTTTTCTTCTTTCCAAACATTAATATTTAAAATTGCGAAGAAATTCAAAATGAGAGTTTTAATTAGGTGTGCGTATATATATATGGGGGTTCGATTTTGGGTTTCGTCGACAGGCGTACAGAAGCGGGGGTTCCCTCTCTCTCTCTAGATCGATCAGTTCTCCGTCTCTCTGCAGGAAATTGAAAGGATGAGCAGTTTAAGCAGCGTGGAGGCGAAGCTGCCGCCGGGATTCCGATTTCACCCCAAAGACGAAGAGCTTATCTGCGATTATCTCCTCAAATGGATTCACGGCTGCGCTCTCCCCCTCCCTCTCTTCATTCAAGTTGACCTCAACAAGTGTGAGCCTTGGGATCTTCCTGGTTCGTCTCTCTAGCTCCCCCTCTCTGTTTCACACACACATCGCTCTTAATTAGTACCTGCAAATTCGATCTTAATTCCGCGATCGATTGCTCCACCATGCGATTATGTTGTTCGTCGCTTCAGCTGAGTTGACTCAGTCTGTGATTGTGTGTTTTTTGCGTGAATATGCATTCTGTTTCAGTACTGTGCTGTTTTGATCTGTTTTTCCACCACCACTCGTACCGTACGTGTTCATTTTGCGATATTTTAATTTTTTTTAATATAAAAGTAATTAATTTATGAGCTAATAATTAAAGGAAAATACTCCAATTATTTTGATGCTTATCCCATTTGGTGTGGTGTGGGTGAGTACAAATTAAATGAAAGTCTAATTACTACCTAATTAGATTGGTCACTTTTACATTTATTTTCCTAATTATATTCAACTAGCAATAAAATCTGCTAAGTTTTTCATTCTACTGTATACTTCCCTTTATACCCCTACCCGCTATTTATATCTTATTTTGATTAAAAAAATTTCACAAGTTTAATCAAAACATAACATATTTAGTGAGACGGAGGGAGTAAGTATACAGTAGAGCTCTTGATCATTCTTTAACAAAAGATGATCTATGCATGCATATAAGTAAGAGAAGTTTGTTATTTTATTTTATTTAATATCAAACCATAAATAATCTTACAAATGGGTTAATTGGTATAATAGAAAATATACATCCCAATCACTTCCAAAGAATTCTCATTCAAAAACCTTTTTGAAGAAATTGACACTCTTAAACTTGTCCTAACGTCGAGATGGAGACATCTACTATTCCTCCAAATAAATTACGATTATTATCTTAAAACCAGTGAACCGTACACGTAGAAATCTCTAATCTCATTCGTCTTCAAATTTACCACTATATATGTGTCCAAAGACCTAATCGACCGTCATCAGAGTCTAAACTTTCCCTCTATAAACAAAGTGGTTGGGAAATTTTGCTATTCATGTCTCATTTCATATTCATAATTGTATTTATATGACTAGATGCGTCACCTTCTTTATCTTTTACAAATAAGGCTATGCACAAAATTACAAAGTTGAGATATTGACTCTTTGCCCCTATATAATAATTGTGCCAAAATAGTGAGTTCGTTTTGGCCCCAAGATGTGCTTGGCCACGTGTCTCTTGCCCACTTGTCGCATCATCGATGCCGATTGATTGGTTCCTGAATCATATACTTGGCATAGCATCTATGGCTCGGTGCTCGTGTTGCTCCTATGTTAATTTTCAATTATATTTATATCTGTCTCATTTTAATTATTATATTTTATATTCAATTAAATCTATTATAATAATAAAATGTGATAATTAAAATTGGACGGAGAAAATACTAGAATTTGAATATGCAAGTCAAAAAGTCAAAAATATTCGTAATTCATACATTAATTAAACCTAAGGTAATAGTACTCTTTTTTAACACAGCTTGTATCTTTAGATTTTGCATGTGTGGGAAGAAAAGAATGGTATTTTTACAGCCAAAGGGACAGGAAATATGCAACCGGGCTCCGAACGAATCGGGCAACGGTATCGGGCTATTGGAAGGCCACGGGCAAGGACCGGGCGATAACACGCAAGGGAGTCTTGGTCGGCATGCGGAAGACATTGGTATTCTATCAGGGCCGGGCTCCCAAAGGCCGGAAGAGTGAGTGGGTCATGCACGAGTTTCGTCTCGAAGGAGTACACGGGCCCGGCCCGAAATCATCATCTCCCGTCAAGGTACGATACATAGTTCCAAATCGATAAAAATTATAATTATTAAGTTGTTAATTGATCACGATCATCTCTTTTTATAGCTCGACTAATCAAGAATCTTGATCATGATTTAAATTCGCTAATATCTTCAACTTGTCAATATTATGGACGTCATTACGTTACAGGCTGTTTTCATTTATAAAACAAAAATAAGACTTTCGTGATTATCTCAATTATTTTATTTATTTTCAATTTTAGTTGTTTGTTTGTGTGTGAACAAATTCAATGTATCACGACAATTAGTTAAATTTGGCGTCATACTAATTTAATCCCTTTTGTCGTTTTCCGCTTTCCTAAACTCCCTCTTACCAGAAAGTTGGTGCAGCACAGTTTAATTTCTCCGACAATTAAAATATATATTAAAATAGTCATTTTATTATAGTAAATTTAAATATCTCCAAACTTATAGTGAAATAGTAGTTATCTTTAATTTAAATTTATAAGATATAAAATATATATTTTAGGAAAGTTGATTAATTATTTACATGTCTATTATTTTGATTTACTATAATTATATGATTATTATGTATATTTTAATCATTTGATTTTTACCTATAATTTTGTTAATTTTATTTTTGCGAATAATTAATAAAAGTAAAATGAAATTGCAGGAGGATTGGGTTCTATGCCGAGTGTTCTTCAAAAGCACATCAGAAACCCTTGAAAAATCAGAAGAGGGAGGGAGCGGCGGAGGCGGATACGACGCCGTACTGTCGTCGCCATCTCTGCCGCTATTAACGGAGCCCTTCTTCGCGTTCGACGCTAACGAGCAGGTGCCCTGCTTCTCCATTTTCAACACCCAACTAAACCCTAGTTTCTCGTTCCTCGACCACATGGATCCGCCGCAGATACCGGCGGCGCCGCCGATCAGTGCCGTTCTGAATCATGTCACTAAAATGGAAAGTGGGAACGATGAGACGAGCATCGTCAAGGGTGGATCGCCGAGCTTCGGAGAAGTAAGCTCCGATAGCTATCTCTCAGAAGTGGTGTGGAATAATAGCTACTCGTGATCGATTGAGCTTCTTTGGAGATTCTCAAAATATTGGAGTAATTAATTTTGGCTCAAGACATTGAAATCAAGATTAGTGGTTAATTAATATCATATCATATCATATATCATGATATAAATGATATAGGTATATGATATATGCATTGATATATACGCGACTGTGATTAATTAGGGGTATATAGGTGTTGTTCGTCTTTGTAAATATATGAATTTTGTCTTTGTATTAATTTCCTATATGGGTGTTTATTATATTAATTAATGATTATAACATCTAGCTAGTAGTGGCAATTATAATAAGAACTACATCTATTACTATCATACTCAAAGACAATACTTAGTTAATATATATTTATTCAAGGCTGGGACTTGCTGGTTCTCATTTGGTACGTTTATTTGGATAGTTACGTTGGGCCATTTATGTTGTCCTAATTTTATATTTCATGGTATAGCAAGTTGCATGCATCTTTATCTTATCATTAATTTAAATGGGAATTCATTAATATTAATTTTCAAGTTGTGGTTTATTAATTTATATTTACTCTTCTAAGTGTTTCAAACTCCATGGTTTGTTGAAAGGGACCGATCTTGCAATAATAGTGAAATAAGTGCACAACTAAAATTGTCAACCATCCACTATATATATATATATATATATATATATAATACTATTATTACAAAAAATTAATTGGGATGATAAATTCTGGTTAATTAGTAAAAATAAACTAAATCACCAAACTATGAAATTTTAAAGCAATAAAAAGAAGGTAAAATTAATTAGTGGCACACGAAGGGGACACTATATTGATAATTAGACGGTTGCTTTGGCCTAAAAGGAAAAGTGATAATATATAATTATATATATCTAAAAAATATGAATATACAAACTTGCAAGGAAAGATGAGATCCCAAATCCGAATGAAATATTTTAACTTTGTAATAAAGACTATAATTGGTTGTCCATTGATTATTTTAATTGAATTAAGTGTATATATATGTTATTCAGATTGTCCCAGTCAATGAAATGCCATTGGTTGGACTTGACTTTGTAGACCTAATTAAGAAGATATAATGATTATAATTATCTGGAATACTTAGTAATCATAATTGTGAACACTGCCCAATTTAAACACGAATTATTGCTAAATAACAAATTCAATTTAAGTTTCTACTATATTCATTAATTTGCTCTTGTCGTATTCATTAATTGAAATAATTTACTAGTGGTCATAAGTATGTAAGCGTGTTTATGTTATTAAAAAATGGATTACATTAATATTAAATTATATAACCGCATTAAAAACTCAAACACGAAACATATTTCTCTTAGACATTATCCTCATTACAAAACTCATAAATTTATAACGTATCTTTTGCCAAATAAAAAACATGATATGTATAGTGCTAGCAATGACCATAATGAAGTGTCAAACATCAATTAAATTCAAATCAAATTTACTAACACAAAATTTGTATAAAAAATTGACACTTGGAACATTGGTTTTTCATTGCAATAGTGAAATGTTTGAAAGGTTGAATAAAAGTAAAGATGCCCTAATAATATTTAAGTTGATTGTCAAAGAAGAAGAGTGGGAATTTGCGTGATGATGTAATACATATATATCGCCAAACACTAGACAACAACAAAAGTAAGAGGGCTACGTTATTAGTCTGTCCTAATTAGAATAATTTGACTATCACTTTCACTCATCTAACTTAATTAAATAGGTAAGAATATAATTATGTCAAGGAAAAAACTCCTAAATCCCTCTTACCTCATTGCTCAAGATATTTTATTGTCTTAGTGTAAGGAATAATATTAATCTTTATTCAATATTTGCTTTTCATTCTCATTTTAAGATTATTTGAGTTGAATAGTCAAATCAACTTTCAATAATTTGAGAAATGATTAATATACTATTTTTTAATTTCTTTTGTTTATTATTTAATTTAGGTGAATTTAAATTGTTGGATGAAAGCGCAGGCGTTGATAGACTCATAGTATTGCTTCAAGCAAAACACACTTATTTTCAGAATTGACGTTTTTTTTTACATCAGATTCGTGTTTTCATGAAATCGAAAATGGGTTCTTTTACATTTGTGTATTTTATGAATCATATAAACTTAATTCTAGCTTCTTTTTTTTTTCAACTATGACCAATATTTAATTTATAAATTAAGTGGGTACATTATATATAGCTAGTAGTAGCTACTAGTCAAATTTTTAAAAATTAATGACAAGATTAGCCTTAATTACCTAAATAAAAAAATGAGTATATATTCCCTCCCACCATCTATCCAAATATATTTCGATCCTATTCAACCCTAATTCTTTAATTTATCCTATTTTCATGTTCGAAATGTATTAGTGCTATATTAATGGAGAGTTGTTTGTAAATCAAGCAACATCACATGTAATTCACCAATCATTAATATTTTCAAAAATAAAATAACTAGACGTCCTAAATGGATTGATCACGATATGATAAAAATGTTATGAATTGATTAAGAATATTAATTAAATATTCATGATGTTAAGTAAATCATTATACTAAAACCACACGAGCACACACATGCCTATAGATTATATATCCATACACATACAAAATGCTATTATCTTATGAATAAAAACAAAATTTGATATATACATGGTACAGTTAAATAATTAAAGTTAGGTTGGTGTGTAGAGCCATAAATAATAAGTCTTGATTATTTCTTTATTAATATAATTTTTAAAAACTACTATGTATGAAAGCAGCATATTACCAAATTCACCAATAAATCAAAAACAAAATCCTCTTCCTCCTAAAAAATTATACGTATATCATTTCATATCTCATTTATACATACACATTTAATTTAAATACAATGGTATCTTATTATAAAAATTAAAGTGAAAAACGTGAAGTATATATAATATAGTACGAGGGTTGTTCTTTCCTATAGGTTTGGTAATGGTCAAATTAATTAAGTTGTATTTAAATGGTGAAATGTTGCTTATGGCCATATTATATTCAATACGAAGGCGTGATGAATCTCATTGTTTCAATTTATAAGCTAAGCAACCATCAAAATCAAACGATATGTATTAAGATCTTCAATTACAAACATATATACATCAAACATACAATAAAATCAATAAATAATAAGACCCCAATTAATCACCGATTTAATAACAATAAAACAATTAATAACTTAAGGGCATCAGGCATGCTATCCTGTTTAATTGTTTTGAGTTTATATAATATAATTGCAAATTATAGACTATTTCCTTTGAGGTTATGAATATATATGAAAAGGATAATATTACAGAAGTTTAGTTCACCAACAAATTTGAAAGATACCAAAAATAAATGAAATGGGAAAACAGTAAACTTAATGCTAATTACAATAAATCCTCACTAGCTAAAGGTAAATACAACATCCTAAAGGTGAATCATGAAATGACTATGTTTTTTTTCTAGCTTACTTGCCTCAAAATTCAAAAAAATTCATCAAATTTGGTTTTTTCTCATGATTTTTTAATTTAGTCAATAAATACATAAACTTAAGATTTGTTTTTATTTCTCTCATGATTTTTCAATTTGACCAATAATTAATATATGAACTTATAATTTTTTTTTCCCATGACTACCTTCTTCGATCAAGTTTAAGTTGATTCAGAACATAACATTTTTGTTTTTGTCTTATATTAACATGTATATAAAAATAGAGTTTTATATTGTACATCAATTTAAACTATATCGAAGAAGGTGATGATGGAAAAAAAAATCGTAAGTTCATATATTTATTTGCCAAATTGAAAAGTCATGAAAAAAAAAATATTAAATTTATATATTTATTGGCTAAATTAAAAAGTCATTGAAAAAAATCAAATCTGACCAAAATTTTTGAATTTTGAGGCAATTTAACCATTTCTATTATTACTATTATTATTATTTCCGGCCCAATTCAATTAATCATAATATTGGGCTCAGCACAATTTATCTAGAGGTAATTTTAAACATAGCTCAATACAATTAAAAATATCTTCGGCCCAATATAATTTATCAAGAATTTCGGCCCAATTCAAAAATGGGCCTCTCAAGAAGGAAGGGGGGACAAAATTACATACAGAATAAATGTAATCAACAATGGAGTAGAACAATTATATGTATATCACAAGATATAACAACATGTCCACACATAATTGTAGAATATATTACAAATTGTATTGTTGTGGAATGATAATAATAATAATAAAAGATAGGTGAATTACTGGGCCAAAGCACTGGTGTTGTAGACGAGAAGAGCTCCGCCGGCGAGGATTCCGGCGAGGGTGACCGCCCATATGGCCAAGCCGGTGGTGCCACCAACATACACGTCGCCGCCCGGAGACCAGTCGTCCCTGTTGTAGATTGGGCTGCATGCATCCATATTCCTTTTCATTATTATCTCATTTTTTTGAAGAATTCATTGCATCATGAAATAATCTTAATTAATATTATTCTTATGAGATATGATCGTTAATTGATAATTAATGTTATGTTTGTTTCAATATTAATATACCTGTATCCATCCACGTTAGCACCGTATTTGTCCACGTACTGGTATACTCCCTTTCCCTGTACACCATAATTCCAACTCTCATTTTTCATCATCCAACAAAGTTGAGATATATTTAATCCAAACTATTATAATTAAATGAAGAGAAGTGCAATATTTCGATAGGGAAGGACCGACGCTTTTTACACGTACAAAGTAACATTAAATATTGAGAGATGGAGTTATATATACCTAATTGAATAGAATTAATTTTTAGTATTAGGTACAAAATTAAACTTTAAATAAAAAATAAATAGAGATTGCAAAATGAAAGTAATAAATATATATAGAGCTGGTTGTATTGAAAAAGAAAAAGAAGAAAGGACGAACCGTAGGTTTCCTGCCGGAGGCATCGACGCCGCCTCTCAAGTCCATGCCGCCGCCAGTTCCTAATTAATAGTAATTAAGATTTAATTAATTAATGGAAAGCTAGCAAGCAAGCAGTAATTATTTATAATTAAGGAAGGAATGATGAATTATTACCGTAAGGTGTGTCGGTCTTAATCTTCTTACCACCACTGGCGCTAACCCTAAAAGGGGCGGCTCTGGCCAGCGACGGCACTCCTTTCACCTTTCCGGCGGCGAACGGCGCCGGTTTCAGCCCCACTGAACTCATCACTGCGCTTGCCATCTCTCGATGTAATAATTCCTCAAACTTTATTACAACTATTTCGTTTGGTTTGGGTTCGTACAAATATTATGGACCTCAAAATCACCAACTAACGGTTTCTCTTGTGACACGTGGCGACTCTTGAGTGGTGGTGACCTGTGGATATGGTGTTCGAACGTTATCACTAATGCCTATACTACTTTCGTTTTGAGACACTTGTTTTTCCATCCTTCATATTCATATCTATATATCTTCTCACTTATTTCTAATTATCTACCAACTTTGAGTGGTCTAAATTTTTCATCCACCTCAACTGTTGCTACAACTAAATAAATAAATAAATTATAAAATAATATATTTACAAATTTAAAAATAAATGAATAAACTAATGAGTAGCTAGGGTTGCTTTTCACAAGATTATATTCGAAATTTTGGATTTTATTGACTATTCAAAAGCCAAATAATTCCTAGGTTGAGGATATGAAAAATCATTTTAATTACAACATCGTATCTTGATTAATTATTTCTTGTTAACAATTCAATAGAATTTTTGCCATTTATACAATACATGACGTGTTAAAATTTAACTTTTGACTTGCACATAAAATTAAACCATATATTTTTATATTGATTAGGGTATTGCTTTATGTTTACATGTAATAAATACTATATATTCTTATACTTATAAAACACCTGCAAAAAGTACTGAGTTTTTTTTTAATTGTTAGCTCTAAGCCTCTAATCCTAAGTGTGGAAACAACCTTAGATGTAAACATGGAATATATGTTTGGAGTACACGAGTGACGAGTCAGCATATATAATTATGTAAAGTTATAAACTTAAATAATGAAAAAAATGCATTGACTATTTCAATTACTATAGTCTTTCTACACAATCATGACACCAAATTTTATTACAATCGTGCTAATAATATGCACACTCTCAATTGGAAAGAGTCAAAGGGTGTCACTTTCCTCAAAATTTTTTTACCCCACCTGCATAATTAGATTAAATATTTAATAAACCATATGTTTCAATATACAATAAGTCAAAACTAATTTAGATAAAGATAGAAGGAATATAAAATAGAAAATTAATTTATATTAATTTTGTGTAATTATTTTTTATCTCCTATTTAAATTAAATTGGGGTTCAACTCTTCATAATGAATTGTGAATGTTTTGTATGATTTATAAACACAAGGATATATGTTTTAGGTTTTTCATTAAGGGACTAGAAAAAGTGTGTTTTCAGTTTTCACACATCTTTTTTAGTGGAGATGCTAAATATTTTATGCATTAAATTAGAATAATGTTTATCTTTTTTTTTTAACTTAGATCATAATAATTTGAGTAGGCCTATCACTTATATATATATATATATATTGTGTAATGTGTATCCCAATCAACATATATAGCTAGGGTCCTCAATTTTGCTTCCAACTCACAAAGTGCATGTCAATTCTAATTTCATTTTACTTATTTATCTTTATATAATGTTTTCTCAAAATAATAAAGAATGCAGGTCGTATATCTACACTTGTCATTTATCTTCAAGATCATAAAAAATATAAATGGGATTATGGGAGGTCTAATTTGCTACAAATATCAAGATTGGATCAAAATTATAAACTAGTTTAATATATATTAAAGAATCTAAAAGCAAATGAACACTCAAAAACCTTATAATTAAATCTTGAAAGTCCTCATGGGATTACACAAAAATCAACTGGGGTTTGGCAAGTTGTAAACAAAATATTAATAAAAATGCAATCTTTATTGCTTTACTAGTTAAATGATACCCATGCAATAATCTTGGGTTTACTATAAAAAAAGAGGTGTGAAAGTGAGGTGGTGGCACACTTGACCTTGCGCAAGTTGGTCTTACGCTAGTGGTTGACTTTAATGGCCTTTTCTCGCAACGCCCACTACTGCTGCTACTACCTTTCTTCATATTTCAAGATCGCTAATTCATACAAGTCTTCTTTGGTATGCAGAAATTCCTTTTCTTGTAGCTCCATTAATCTATGTATTATGAAATGCTAATCACGGCGTTTATATTTTGCTTAGTTTATTTGACCGCATCAATTCTTGAAATGTGAAGTTTCCAAGATTTTACATTTGACAATCTATATAAAAAGGAATTTTAAATTTATGGAGATTTTATTTATTTGTTTTATTCTCTTACATTCTTTGTCACCCCCTCATCTCTTCGTTTCGACTGTAGTTCGTTCTGTGTTCTGCCGTCAATCAAGATTTCTTCTTTCTGGGGTTTCAGGTGCTTTTTCTCATCTGGGCTTTCTTTGATTCATGCTCTCTCTATCTCCCTTTCATTCCCTCTCTTGTTTCTGTTGCTACTGGGATTTGCCACCTACATCAAGAAAGTCTTGTTTTGTGAATGAGGGCTTTGTGATTATGATTTTGATGTTATCTGAGCTTTGATTTGATTACATATTGAAGTAGTATATGATTTGATTATTCGTGGGTAGCTTCAGATTAGAGGCAGATGACCATTTCTTGTTAGTAATCTCAAGTAGAATTTCATCACTTGTGCATATCAATATCAAGAATTTGTTACATGTTTTCAAATTCTTGCTGCATATCATGATTTCGATAAGGGGGGTGTTCTGTGCAGTAATGTGATGCTTGGGCTACTACTCCTCACCAGAATTTTACATAGCATTGTTGTTGTAGATATTTCAGAAACTAAATGTAGATTGCTGTTTATAAGGATATTAATTGAATTGGTGAAGCCATTTTAGATGAGAATGAGCTCAAACAACATGGTAGCAAAGATCTTGAACTTATTGGCTGTTGAGTTGATGATTTCGTTCTTCCGAATTATGCAATGGGATTGACACACCATCCTTATCTTGTGTGATACAATGAGAGTACACGATTTCGTGTTCAATTACAAGATTAAAGCATGGATGTGTCTAGTATGATTTAGTAAAATCTTGAACTTATTTGGTTGTTCATTTTGGCTTTTGGGAGTAGAAATTTAATGTTTTCAAGATTATAGCATGCATCATCCTTGCTAGTGCGATTTAACAAACATATCGAGTTTGGATTCTGATCGATATTCTTATTTGTTGCAGTGCCTACGTACATTGAGAAACAATCTATCCATAGCCATAGAGAAGTCCCAAGTCAGTGGTGAATCCCATAGTCATGACCTGCCTATCGTTCTTATTTGGCCGAAATTCAGCAAAGAGCGTTCTCGAGCTTGGAGATGGTAAACCTCTAAGCTTCCTTGCATGTAGTTGATGTCCTTGCAAATGTTTGGATGAATGATTAGTCCTTCCCTTAACCTTTTTGTTGATTGACCTTTTCATTTCTTGCTTATATTATATGATCATGTTTCTTTTATTCCTCTCTGTGTGTATATGTTTATACATTCATATTTCCTTTGTGTGATTACTGATGAAGCTAGCTGAACCATTCGCAGAGCTGTCGGGAGTGGAAAACGTTACACTCTACTCATACAAGGAGCTGACTATGGCCACCAATGACTTTAGCCCATCGAATAAAATCGGGGAAGGGGGATTTGGCTCAGTTTATAAGGTTAGAAATGGCTGTTTCTTGCATATTTCGTCGTATCGGATACGGAGTTAGCGTATAATTTTTGTAGCCGACTATACGAAATCTGATGTATAGTTTCTTGGATAAATAGGGAAAACTAAAGAATGGGGAGATGGCTGCAATTAAGGTTCTCTCTGCTAATTCAAGACAAGGAGTTAGAGAGTTCTTAACCGAGATTCAAATGATCACGGACATAGAGCACGAGAATTTAGTCAAACTCTACGGCTGTTGTGTGGAACGGAACCAAAGGATTCTTGTTTACAACTACCTTGAGAATAACAGTTTAGCAAAGACACTTCTAGGTACTACTCTTTTGTGTCTTATCTCGATCTGTCGTAGCTTGTTAGTCCTTGTTGTCGAGATGAATGGTAATAGAACTTCAAATGTTGTGTTGTCCTTTAGGAAAGCTTAGTTTCAAAGAGTGTAAGATGGACACGTTAGGTTGTGGTCGAAGATAAGGTCCCTACGGACAGGGTTCGTTGTATTTCACGAAACGAAAGAGAGTCTCGTGTATCAGTATAACTATATGGTCCTGTTTTTGGGATCTGATGATCTCTTACAAACTACAGGTGGAGGTCACTGCAGCATCCATTTTAGCTGGCAAACACGAGTTAAGATCTGCATCGGAGTGGCTAGGGGGCTTGCGTATCTTCACGAGGATGTAAGTCCACACATAATCCACCGAGACATCAAGGCAAGCAACATTCTTCTCGACAAATACCTGACCCCGAAAATCTCCGATTTCGGCCTTGCCAAGCTCATCCCTCCAAACATGACTCACATCAGCACACGTGTTGCCGGCACCATGTACGTTGCAAAGATCTCCTTCGACTTCTCAGCTCAGGGCTGAGTTCAGTACTGATGTTATGTGCCTACACTTCATGATAATGACTTTAACTTGAGCATGTTTCGGGTATTGCAGAGGCTATTTGGCACCCGAGTACGCGATAAGAGGCCAGCTGACACGGCGTGCGGATATCTACAGCTTCGGGGTTCTCCTTATCGAAATAGTCAGTGGGAGATGCAATACGAACTCGCGATTACCCGTTGAAGAACAATATATTCTTGAAAGGGTACGTATGTAGGCCTTTAATCGGAAACCACTCTCATATTATCATCTCTTTGGACTCTGTTCCGAAACCTATTGCTTTGTACATTAACCTCCTACCACTAGGCTAACACACGCACACTCATGCAGACGTGGCAACTATACGAGCGAAAGGAGCTCGTTTTACTAGTCGACACGGCGTTGGATGGAGATTTTGATGCGGAAGCAGCGTGCAGATACTTGAAGATCGGTTTACTCTGCACTCAAGACTCTCCAAAGCTACGTCCCTCTATGTCGGCTGTGGTACGGATGCTGACCGGAGAGAAGATCTTGGCCGAGGATGCAATAACAAAGCCGGGGTTGATCTCGGACTTCATGGACTTGAAGATCCGGTCGTCCGAATCCAATCCGAAGCCAAATGCGTCGTCGAACTTCAACTCCTCCGGCTCCGACAACACCATGGAGACTTCTGCACCTTCTCATGCTACATTTTCTTTCACAGGCATATACGATCGCAGCTCATGAACAAGATTGAACTCAGAGATTGATTTTGAAGGATGGATACATATTTTTTTATTTGTTAGAGAAAATTTTCTTTAGCTTTTCTTGTAAATTTGTTCCTGGCTTGTTTAGATTTCCTTTGTAAATGAATTTATTTATGTAAAAAGGTATTGCATCACTCACTTGATATTAGTTATACTCTAATCAGTGAAAAAATTTATCGAAAAATTAATATCCGTCACACAAAATGTCACGTATCTCGTGGATAGAGCGAAGAAAAAACATCAAAACTTCTTTTTTATACTAAATTTTAATAGTGAAAATATATAAAATGTTGGGAATGTAAGATGCTTCTCGTGAATGTATGTGTGTTAGTACACTTTTGTAAGATAAGATCCCTTACAAAAATAAAATAAACTTATATATACTATCTTAGATTTGAAGGCAAGCTTGGTAATATTTATATCATATATTCTTTTTGAGACAAGTCATACATTAGTATTAGTCTAATTGAAGTTAGGATCTATACACATATATATTGAATTTGTAATTTTCATCCCATAGTGACAATTGATTTAATTATTGTCTAAAGGTCAACTAATGATTATTACCTAATCTGTTAAAAATATTTGATTCCTGATCCAATTGCTTTTGCTTGAAAGGAATTAAAAACATTAATTAATAACAGAATGTGCAACTTTTTTATTTGATTAGATTAATAATAATTAAACGACAAATTGGTATAGGTTGTTGACAGCCAGCTCTATTATATGAAGCAACACATATTTAAATAAATGATGATAATTTCTATTGGCCATGTTCATTCTATTCATCATTATTATAAAATAAAAACCACAATAATATTTTCTTATTTAGATTGACTTTATTAATACTTAATACATAGCAGTAGTATTTTACCCTTAATTTTCTCAAAGATAAATTTAACTATTTAAGAAATTTAAATGTGAGAATTGGTAAATGTCAACCATAGGCTTATTCAAAGTGGATGGTTTCCCCACATGTAAAGGATTTGCTTCATTTCTTTGCATTTTCAGTTAGTTTGCAGCTTAGCATACAAGTGGAATTTGCTTAATCTTACTTAACTATTTGATTTGTTCAAAAGCAAACTAAATGAAAAATGAATTAAAGTGCAAACATTTATAGAAATAAAATAAAATTAGTAGAGTTGTCAAAAGAATGATGTGATCTACTCAATTTCTTTATATGTATTCTTTATACATAATATTCTTATATCCAACAATAATAAAACAAATTAAGTTAAATAACATTGGATGCATAAATAAGACAAGACAAGACAAGAGAAGCCAAGTAGTAGTAATTATTAATCCCCCTCTCACAAACTATGATATATTTTTTTTCCGGCACAATTATTAAAGAGAGTGTATAAAATAGTGTAAAAGTGATAAAAGTGGTAGAGTCTACACTTTTTTTAAGAGATACTCCATCTGTCCCGCTAAGCTTGACACATTTCTAAAATAGTAAAAGTTATTCATTTAAAAAGGTGTGAACCCTACTACCTTTATCACTTTTACACTACTTTATACACTCTTCTTAATAACTGTACCAAAAAATTTTATGGTATATTTATTGGGACAAGATAGTAATTTTTATTATTTTAAAATATGACAAATTTAATGGGACGCATCCTTAAAAAAAAATATATATGATAAATTTAGTGGGAGTAACGAGTACTCAAATATATAAACCATGAAAATTTTTAAGATTAAGTGGGACCCACCCATCTCTCAAATTTATCCTCCACTTTCCAAATTAATCCTAATTCACAAATGAATAAAATTCCTCTCCCATCATCACTGCTTGTCTCACTCTTCATGTCTCCTTTTTCAAACTTTTTTAATCTCTTCTTTACTTTCTTTCTTTCTTTCTCACAAGCATTCCCTGAGAAGAAGAAAAGCGAATAAAAGCCTAGGGTTCCTTCCATCCCTGTCTCCCATTTTATCCACATTTTGCTTAATTATTTCCATTCTCCTTCACGCCCTCTTGTTATTATTTTGCTTCCTGGGTTTGAGTTTGTAGCTATGGTAATTTAGTGGATCTCTCGCTCCACTTTTGTAGATTTTTATTTGTTGGGGGAGCAATTCTTCCTGTGTTTTGGAGGGAGCTGCTTTTTGGGGTCAAAAAAGAGAAAATGCCGTGAGTTCATATACTGGGCTTTGCTTTTTGGAAGGCGTACATGTGAAGCAAATTATAGTGTTTTAGTGCGAGTTCTTGCTGATTTTTTCCATCCGGGAATTGTTGTAATCCTCTCTTTAACTGTGTGGAGGAGGAATATTCTGGATCTTTTTCTGCTCGTCTTATCCCACTTGCTTGCCCAGACTCTGAGGATTCGCAATTGGGATCGCTTTTTGCTAACTTGTAGCAGCGGAAAGAAACTAAGCTATATTTAGGAGATTGTTTGCAGATAATGAGATGCTGCTGCGCCACTTCTTTGCACATTATATAGGGTAGAATCTTTGATCACCTCTTTCTAAGAGGCCATGCGTAGCTGGAGCTTTGGAACATGGGCAAAGTTCTCAGCTTTATTACGGATTTAGTTGTGGCGGTTGAGTTTATTGCTTGTTAGCATATATTTAGGGATTTTAGGTGATGGAGGATATTGGGCTGTTCAATCAAGGGTTGAAATGGTTGCAATCGAAGGACTGTTATTCTGTGGCGAGGACTACTGTGAGCTGTGTGAGAGAAAAGATTGGGATCTTCATGGAGCGGCATTGGCCTATGGTTTGCTGCGGATGTGCGAAATTCGGGAGGGGTCTTCTGTTCTTGTTGGTGTATTGGAAAAAATGTGTTATCTCTGGATTCCAGTCTGTTTTTGGGCTGGGATCAGCGGCTTTGCTTGTTATTATGTGGAGTTGCTTTCTGAGCTTGACATCTATGTCATGTCTCCTATACGTGCTTCTTAGTATGGTATGTTTCACAGTCTCAATAACTAGTTGTGAAATCTATTTTTGTTTATGTTACTTTGCTTGTTTGAGATTTCCAAGATCTGTTTTTTTTTTGCGAGTCCTGTTATTGATCTAAATAAAAGGCTGTATATGGACTTTGACTGGTGTAGAAGAAAGGGATTATGTTGGAGTTCATAAAATCAGTTAAAATCTGGGGTCATTTAAAGATAGAGGTCTCTATCTCCGTGGGGGAGGGGGAAGTGGAGATTCTGTTTGTGGAGTGATTGGAAATGTTGTTTGTCAAGATCAAAGAAGGATGGCATTCACTTTGAATTGATTGTAACATATTATTTTGTTGAAGCTGTTAATTGTAAATACAGGATGCTGTACAGTAGGATAATTAACCAGCTTCGAGACCAGTCTTCCAGATGCTTTGTCATGGAAGATTTACAAAATAATTAATTCTGAGAAATATTATACCAAATTCGATGCAATTAGTTTATTCCCACAAGTAGTTTCCTAATTTTGGAAGAATGATTATACTCGGTTCTCTGATCATGTAAACGGAATGTTGGCATTATTTCTTTGACCAGTTTTATATGCACTCATTAATTCTCATTTGCCTGTAGAATTATGTAATATCGGAAGATATTAACAGAATGCGGCCTTCTCAAACAGCAAATTTTGTGATCTGTTCATTGCTTTTTGCATATTTTTGTTCTATTGTTTTTATTGTTGTGTTCTTGTATCTAATACTAATTTCTATGACTAATTGTTTGTGTACTTCCAGGGAGCGGCTGGGGCTGCTGTTCAGTATTTAGGCTACACTCCTGGACTATTCATTGTGGGGCTGTTTGCCATTCTAATTTTGTGGATGTATGCTAACTTTTGGATAACTGGCGCCTTGTTTATAGTTGGTGGTACGTCTTGCCTCACCTCATTTATTTTGAACTCTGTTATGCTGGCATTGCTTATTTACATGTTTTAATATATCACTCGTCAACTCAGTCTATTTCAGCCTTTTCCTATATTGCTCTTGGATCTATTTTATTGTTACATTCTTTTATTTATCATCATTATTGATATTGGCTTGTTCTTGCCTCTTGGGTTGAATATTCAAATTGGAGGTTTCCTATCGTCATATTTGTCTCCAAATGATTGCTTTTTCCTTATATTGACTGTAGGCCGATTCTTTTTATAAGAGAACGTTTTTTTCTTGCTTGTATTTTTCCCACTATTTTGCATTTCCTGAAGAATTGCTGATAACATCAAGACTTTGGATATACAGGCTATCTGTTTTCACTAAATCATGCACGGCTGGTGGTATTTATGGCAACGATGTATTCTATGTATTGCGTCAAAACCCAAGTAGGATGGCTTGGAGTTTTTCTTGCAATTAATCTTGCTTTCCTATCTAATGACGTGTTGAACTACATGATCAAATGGTGTGATAATTTGAGTGAAAGCTCTCACTTCGAAGAACATAAAGATGCTGATTCATTCGCAGAAGATGATTTCTGCACAAAGTGCGAATATTCTGCTCCCACTGAAGTAGAAATAGAAGAGAAACTTAAATCGTGCAAATCAACCACTAGTCCTGCTAGTCCTTCATCAATTGTCGAAAAGCCTAAAGAAGTTTTTTCCACGACTGTGGTTAGAGAAGATGGAAATTCTGTGATTGAGATGGAGAGGATTTTAAGTAGTGGCAATCACTACGAAGCCCTTGGGTTTCCTCGCCATAAGAAGATTGATGTCGTGTTGTTGAAGAAGGAATACCGTAAAAAGGTATGCATACATGCCTGATTCTGACTCAAGCAAATGTAATCTTTTTAATACACCCTGTGGAAGTAACGGCTGAGTAGCGCTGTCTTATGCAACACTGCATTTTACATTTCTGCAGGCCATGCTCGTGCACCCCGACAAAAATATGGGAAGTCCACTTGCGAGTGAATCGTTTAAGAAACTTCAATGTGCATATGAAGTGAGTGACCTTCATATTTCTTGGCTATTACAGATTCTTGAAAAAAAATGTGCATATAAAGATTCCATTGATTGCTAATGTTGGCACAAATGAGTAGATTCTCTCTGATGCTGTGAAGAAGAGGGACTACGACGAGGAGCTCAAGAAAGAAGAATCCAAGTATGTTATGCAGAAATCAGCCAGCTCCTCTTATCAGGTAGAGTTTAATTTCATTGTGGTTTACTTTGGGATTCACTTTGAACCACTGGGGAAATGCCCATTATGGTGGACATTCCGTGTCGGCATGATAGATAATGGATAAACATGTTTTGTGATACAGACAGCTGATTTTTGCTCTGATGAATCAAGGCGCATACAGTGTACGAAGTGTGGCAATTCACACATTTGGGTTTGTACAAGTAGAACCAAGGCGAAAGCTAGATGGTGTCAGGTTTGACTGCCCCTTTCAACCTAATAAGGTCTTTTGTCATTTAATTGAATTCTGTATCAATGGTTAAATGTCTCTGTACAGGATTGCTGTCAGTACCATCAAGCTAAAGATGGCGACGGATGGGTTGAGAACAAGGGCTCACTTGTGTTTGATCGGCTGCAAAAGGTACAATACATACACAGAACTACATACATTTTGCTTTATCATGCTGTGTATGATTGAAGGTGGTTAATGCATGTTCTGATGCTCGGGTTTGGCTGGCTTGAAATTCACACGCTATTAGAAAATATTGTACTTCAAGATTTGGGCTCTAAGCCGGCTAATGTTTGCTTGCAGCTTCGAGCATTTAACTTTCTTGCTTATTCTAATTTATGTGTGATACTCTTTCTTTTCTTTCTCGTGTGTGGCATGCTGCCTCTAACAAATATGCGACGTCTGCCATATGTAGGTGGAAATACCTCGTGCCTTTGTATGCGCTGAAAGCAAGATTTTTGATGTGTCCGAATGGGCCACATGTCAGGTTAGTCTGTTCTGCACTCACTCGTTGTTTCTCAATTGAACACTCTTTGCACGACTGCTGATTTCTATCCGTGGGTATCCAGGGAATGTCCTGCAGAGCAAACACGCACAGGCCGAGCTTCCACGTAAACATGGTTGGATTGGAGAAGTCAACTCAGAGGTCAAACTCGAGCCGCTATCCATGGGATCTGGACGCTGAGATGACAGACGAAGAGGACGAATTCGATATATGGCTCCAGCAAGCCCTTGCTTCCGGTCTCTTCTGCGAAACTTCGAAACGCAGGAAAAGCTGGAGCCCCTTCAAACTTCCTCAGAAGAAAGGGAAAAACCAGTGGCGCAGATCATCGTAGAATGACACAATTTTTCAAGCCTTTCATTTTATCGACATCTCTCTCTCGTTCCATCTAGAGCTCAAACGCCACCAATCCGATTTACGTAACAAGGGTTCGTTCTTGCCCAGAACACTTCAAGCAGATGGGAACACACGAGGTATGAGATGCTTTCGTATAACACGGTCCGATCATGTAAATAACCGGAGGATTCGTGTCGTCTTTCGTACGTTACGCGTCGGTTTCTCACAGCATTCTTGAGCCTCAGATTGGAAGAGATTGTGAGGAATAGCAAGGAACTTGATGCTGTTTGTCTACATTTGCTTTTCCAGTGTAAGTTAAGAAGCACTTTGACAGCAGATGCATGCAATAAAGTGAATAGTAGAATTAGTGTCTTAACCAATTTGCTTTGTGTTACTGAAAAATGGTTAGAAATTCATTCCAATTAATGCTAATTACTTTCACATATTAATTATTATTACTACAACCTTAGATTGTGAACATCTTTCATTGAATAGTACACATTAATTTCCATAAGCTTTACATAAATTACAATAAATAATTAAAGTATATTAAAGTTGGTAAAAGTAGCATGACTTTAATTCTTTTTTTAAGATGGAATTAATTAAGTACTTAATTGGCTTTAACTCTCCATATCCAACTTCTTTTTATCACGATTTTTTTAGATCAATTGATTTTCTTCTCAAGGTTTTATTTATTATTTATTTTAAAGAATATAACACATTAATTGCAAATTTATTACAGCCTCCCAAGCTCATCAACCACATCATAAATTAGGAAAAACCAGTTAAATTCCCAAAAATTCCAAAAATTAAATGAAAACATAAATAAATGCTAGGATCGAAGTTGAAACTTGAAAAATTACCCAAATAAATAAAATAGGATTATAGTAGAAGTAGTAGATATTATTAGTATCAGTTAATTAATTAATTAAATGAATAGCCTCGCACGTGCCGCCACGTCGACATCCTTCCACCCTTTCATTACAGCAGTACAGCTCACACACACAGACACAGAGACTTGAACTCGAGTTTCAAACTTTCAAACAACAGTATCCTAAGCAATAAGTAATTTAATTTCCTTTAAATTATTCACATAATTACCAGTAGAAGAAAGAAAAAGTCATAAAATCTACACCTACTCGCACCTCACTCACCTGAATCCTGCTTTTCTTTCTCTCTCTCCCTCTCTCTCTCCATATTCATGTTTCCATTTTGATGAATTGGGCAAAAAAAATTCCACTTTTACTGGTATCTTGCAACTGGGCTCGTGGATTTGGGGATAAAAATTGAATCTTTGGGGGGTTTGAGCAAATGGGTATTTGCTATTCATCAGCTCGTGGGAAGAGTAGCACGGGGTGGGAGAGCGGCGGCGACAAGGCGGATTTGAAGCTGAAGAAGAGCAGCTCCGGCGATTTCGCCACATTTATTAGCAAGCTAAGCGGCGGCGGCGCAACGGTGACCGCTGCCGTGGTAGCGGAGGAGCGGGCGCTGCACCAAATCCCGGGGCGGCTGTTTTCGAATGGGGCCAGCCGCAGCGCTAGCTTGTACACTCAGCAAGGCAAGAAAGGGACTAATCAAGATGCTATGATCGTTTGGGAGGTCAGTTTTTCATTTCTTCAATCGCTTTATTTACTTCTGCACTGTCTCTTGATTTGAACAGTAGAAAATTGGGGATTGTCATTGAATCTTGGATAGTGTTGTTCTTCACTTATAATCTAGCTGCAATTCTTTGTGGAAGAAAGTATATATATATATGTGTGTGTGTGGATGTATATATATAGGTTAATGTTGTATGTGGTTGGATGAAGTTGTGAAGAGCTGAAAGAGTAATGGATTGTTTGTTCAGTTTATGACTTGCTTGGATTGTTTATACGGTAGAATTTCTGTTCGGGAGGCGATGTGAGTGCAACGTTTTGTGGAGTTTTCGATGGGCACGGCCCTTATGGTCATATGGTAGCGAGGAAAGTGAGGGATGCTCTTCCGTTGTTAGTCCGTTCGCAGTGGGAAAGTAAGGCCGAGACCGAGCAAAACGACGTGCAGCTTGATGAGAGTGTGAGTTTCGAAGGAATGAGGCGTTTCGACGACTTCATGGATGAGGATGGGTGCGAATCCGTTGAAGCTGAGGAGATCGAGAAGGTGCCCGAGATGCATATTCCTCTCAAGAATTCCATACTCATGGCCTTCAAGCTGATGGATAAGGAACTCAAGTTGCATCCTTCGATTGACTGCTTTTGTAGCGGCACAACTACCGTTGCTTTGATCAAGCAGGTATATAACTCTTCTCGTTGCTTCTATGCATTAAACTTTGCACTGCTACAAGCCTACAAGAGTATAAGTCTGTATGAGCTATTGCTAAGAAACTATATCGGCTTAAGCTAGTGCAAGATGGCATGATCAAGTGTTTTGGGATTTATTTGAGTGTTTTTCTACGGCTTAATCGTGTATTTTGTATTTTCTTGTACTAGTTGATAACTTCTTGTTGCCTCATACACACTTGCACAAGCATACAGATATGGTATGTAGTATGCACGACGATAAATTATTGAGTTTTGTGATTTGAAATGATTAGTTTTCCATAGCAGAAAGCTATTGCTGTCCTAAATTGTGAAATGAGTTCTATTGTGTTAATGTGCAATTAGATACTCTTACCCCTATGATGAAGATATATATGCTTACGATGCGTAAACTTCATTATCTAGGCTCAGGATCTTATAATCGGAAACGTTGGTGACTCCAGAGCGGTACTTGGATCACGGGATAAGGACAACGTTTTGACGGCTGTACAGTTAACCGTGGATCTAAAACCTAATCTTCCAAGTATCCCTCTTTCATACTCTGCATTCTATAAATATCTCTTTGTTATCGTTTCTCTGTTACTATAGATGCAACGCGGCTGAAATATATTCATGGAATACGTAGAAATAGGTTATATAAACGCATCGGCTATGGCTCAATATGCGGATTCTTGATTTCAGGGGAGGCTGCAAGGATCCAGAAATGTAAAGGAAGAGTGTTTGCTTTGCAAGACGAACCCGAAGTAGCACGTGTATGGCTACCCAATAGCGATTCGCCCGGCTTGGCTATGGCTCGAGCATTTGGGGACTTCTGTTTGAAGGACTTTGGTTTGATCTCCATCCCGGATGTTTATCATCACCACATTACAGAGAGAGACGAGTTCGTCATTCTTGCAACCGACGGGGTATTCTTCGACACTTCTCTCTGTACAGTAGAGATAAAAAAATTCGCTCACATCTTAAAACGGTCTTTCCAACTGTTTCGTAGGTGTGGGATGTGCTCTCGAATAAGGAAGCAGTTGACATCGTAGCCTCGGCTCCCGGCCGCGGAACGGCTGCCAGAGCCCTTGTGGACTGCGCCACCCGAGCGTGGAGGTTCAAGTATCCGACCTCAAAGAACGACGACTGTGCTGCAGTCTGTTTATACCTCGAGCACACGCCCACGAGTAACGAACCCAAACCCCACAACGACGTGACATCGGTTCCCTGTGTGGTAAACACATCCCCATCCGAAGAAACGACAAAGGCTGAGAATCTTGATAATAGCCCGACGAGCAGCGAGATAGTCCCGGTGGTGGAGGATGCGGCGGAGGAGAAACGAGGAGGCAATAAGAGCATCGGGCAGTCGAAGAGAAGCTTGGCGGAGTGCCTGTCGAGTACGGAGGAGGAGGAGTGGTCGGCGCTGGAAGGCATCACACGTGTGAATAGCCTTCTCAGCCTGCCCAGATTCTTGCCTTTGGATAGAAGAAGCAGCAGTTGGAGAAAATGGTTATGAAAATGACTATGTTTTCTTCTTTTTTTGTGGCTTTTGAGACAAATGAAATACCAAATCCTTTTGAGGTTGTCTGAAAGCAAGCAGTAGTTTGCTCATTTTGCTTGTTTGTAATTGTGACATCTCTTCAATAACGATATTTTAGGGCCAAATATATTTTTCGAAACGTTTTACTTTGTTACATTTGGTTATAGAGATTGCATGCCCTTCTTTTTATTACTATTATTGTTTTTAAATTAATAATATTAAATTAAATTACAAAGTGGGAGAGGGTCAAACTTTTTTTAACTAATTACTTCGCCTAATTGAACGTAAAAGAGCCTTTTAAGATTTGGATTTACAGTTAATATATTAATTCATGGTATATAGACTCATTTATGATAATACTGTAAACCATATATATATTAAGATAATATATATGATGAATAATTAAAATCAAAAAATATATTTATGTGTGTGTGTGTATATATAGTGGGGAGTCACAGACAGCACGACAAAATATTAAATCTAGTGAATATAAGCTGGAGAAGAAAACACGACAGTTAATATTTTGGATGGATTATCAGAACAAAGTTGTATGTCATTCAACTCGAATATGATGAATTTGCACCAATTATTATTATTATTATTATTATTATTATTATTATTATTATTATTATTATTATTATTATTATTATTATTATT
>JAPKLX010000018.1:3661643-3714036 GCA_026898415.1 Leonotis leonurus | reverse complement strand
TTATTATTATTATTATTATTATTATTATTATTATTATTATTATTATTCTTGAAAGAACCTTTGACATTTATTTATTTTAACATTTAGCAACACATCTCAACCTTCTACTTTAAATCTTTTCATGCATCCATTAATTTTATTTCTATAAAATGGATCATCAGTTCATCACATCATATCCAATACATATCAAGAAGTTAGTATTGATTGATTTCAAGATGATATGTATATATATATACATATATATATTGAATACATGCATGACTGCAGAGAAGAATGGGGTGGGGGGGGGGGGGGGGGGGTGTTGGATAAATGATAATAAATAATAAGAAGCATGTCAAATCACTAACTACACGTGAAGCAAAGCAATATGAATCAGCTTTTCAATTCTTGCACTCCTAATTGTACACTATAAAGCCAGGTTGCTTCCCTTTCCTTTCAATGCATTTGTTACACACCCAGTCACCCATATACATATAATTTTTATTTTTTTTTAAATCGGATTACATTAACATTAAATTACATAGTCGCGTCACGGAGGATTCGAACTCAAAACTTAAGTTTGGACATTAACCTCACTACCACTAGGCCAACATATGCACGCTATACAGATACATTTTATTATACTTATTATGTCACAATATTCTTGGTCCCCTTCTTTGTGGCACACAAATCAACAAACACTTAGGAATGCAACATTAAAACAAGGAGTCCTTACTAACTTTTTATCATTTTTGAAAATGGGTCAAGAATATTGGGACGTCCCGAAATAGAAAAAAATGATCATGAATATTGGGATGGAGAGAGTATTATCTTATCCTATCACAAAAGTTAAAATAATATATTTTCTCCGTGCACTAAAAATATGTTGTGAGAGTGTTGACACGAGTTAAAAAAATATATTTTTAATGAATGCTAAAACCCAAAAATTTAAATTTATATGAAATTTAAAATATTGATTAGTGTTATTTTATTAGTATTAAATTTACTATTTTTAATTAATTTGTGTATTAAATTGAGTTTGTTGATTATTATAAATGAAAATTTCAAGTGTATTAGTTTTTGGATTGATTAATATGACAAAAATGTAAAAATAATCGTGGACAAGAAAAATTATTTTATATATATGTAAGTGTGTGCGTGTGTGTGTACACCCAATGCATTTGTGTGTGTCTACACCTAATGCAATTGTGGTATATATATAACTAATTGATTACTATTATAAATTTTGTTTGCTTCCACACACATATGTATATATATAGTAGTATAGTGATAGGAAATTTAATTTTAACCACAATTTACTAGATACTCGAATGAGACATTGGACAAGCGACATCATTAATCCACCAAAAATATACCATATCATATATAGAACAATCCTAATTATAAAAAAGTATTTTTTTTCATTTCTCTATGTTTATTGATTTGAATGAAGAGTATTAGTCAACGCATTGTCTTGGCCTTTTCTTGGTGGTTTTTACTTCCTACTATCAAATCCATTATACACAACACTATTTCTTGCAATTCGAACTCAATTATAATTATTGAAACCATAATTCATTGATAGTCTTATCCGATCATACAAATTATAACTAGTTGGCCAATTTTTTATAGTGTTGATTATTTTATTTTTGAATAGATCGATAATCCCAAATCAAATTCCAATAAGTTATCAGAAAATGAGATTAGATCCATATTTGTAGTTAAACTTTACTATTAATGTATTTCTATATATGTAAAGTGTAGGTTGTGGGTTTCTTTCAATTTGAATTGAAGAATTAATACAGCTTTGTCTTTTAGTTGTAATAAATATGATTGTAAGGGGGTCATGCATGCACATCAATTTTAATTAAATTGACATCAATTATGATCGTGATATTAATTGGTAATTAACCCATATAATATATAGTTTGGGTTATATCCAATTTTTGAACTCTATAAAATCACGAAAAAAACAATGCTTCAAGTCTTTTAATCTTAAACAATCCAATTCGTTAATTATCAATTAAATCCGAATGTAATATATTCTGGCAGATCATGTAAATATTGACATATAATTCTCCAAATAATAAATAAAAACACAAACCGATCCTTCGAAATAAAATTATTATATATATATTAATAGAAAATTTAACTGTGTTAAAGTAAACCACTGTATTCTGCAGTCTCCAAAAATACCTAATTGTTGTATATATATATACTTCACAAATAGTAGTGTATATGTATAAATATACCTTATGCTATATATACACAAAGATGAGGCCATGAAATAGTATGTATTCCTCAAGAGGAATCCAATAAGTGGTGTGGAGAAAGAAAGGTTTAAGTTTTCTTGGAGATTAATGAGATGGTGATTGATCCAATGTTTCCTATTTTTTCCCTACACTCTTTCACAAACATTTTCTTTCTGTCATTTTATTATCCTCAACACACACAAACACAAACACAAAACAAAGAAGAAGAAAAAAAGAAAAGAGAACATTATTTATGGCGTTGAAAAGAAAAAAAGTAGGCAGCTGCTGCTATCATAACTCTACTCTCTATTCCTTTACAACTCCCACAAATGGCCTTTACCTAATCAACAGCATCTTCAATTTCCCATCACCCTTTCTATATATTTAATTTCCTAATTAATTCCTCAAATTTTATTATTATAATTATTATTGTGACACTCATGAATCAAGACATATCATGTGTAAAACACGAATAATCTTTGTGAATTATATATGAAATACGTTTAAACCCTATATATAATGTCATCTAACACATGTTGTATACTCTTATATATGATCATATCATTCCATTATATATATGTGTGTGAGTGAAAGAAATTAAAATGATCTTGAAAAGAATAGGGTAAGTAAGAAAGGAAAGGGGAAGGGAGAGTTGGAGTGTAATAAAAGGTTAGTATTAGCAAAGACAGTAGGTAGGGCACGTGGGTGAGAGCAGTCAAATTTCCATATCATATAATTATATCCCATGAAGTGAAAACTCCAGAATTGAGAATCCAATATAAATAGGCAAACATGGAAATTTTTTGAGGCTTGTCAGTCTAAAGACAAACTCCATCGTCTTCATCCATCCATATATATATATATATATATAATATATTTGTATGTATATCATGTTATGATCATATCATCTCTTTATACATATATATATATATATATGTATATATAAATATATATGTAGATGTAGTTTATGCATGTAGTTGCTGTCGACACATTTAAGGCTTTGCGTGTAGTTTGTGCGTCTAGCTACCTTCGTCGTGGTGGTGGGGTGTTACTAACTCGGCACGTACTATTCTATCCGTTCACGAAAATTGTTAAAACGCGAGTTTATTAAAAATTGATAGATATTTGTGAGTGAAAAAAGACATTGAAATGAATGTTTGTAAAGTTTAAAATATAAATTTGAAATATAAATAACTGAAGTCAAGCTATGATGAATATAGGTTCTCAACTTAAATTGCATACAAAATGAACTGCTTTTTCAAAAGGTTTAAATCCCTCACTTAAGCTCTATAAGCATATGATCATGTGCTAAATTGATGGTTATGTATATATATAATTACCAAACAAAACAACCCTAAATGCACCATATATATAATTAATTAAGTACTAGTTTTGAAGATTAATTAATTATAAAATTAATCGATGCATGTAGGCAAATATTCTCTCTTTTCATTCTGTTGAAGCAGACATTTGGTAATGTATGTCGGCGACTCTTGTTCGCTAATAGTAACACTCTGTATGTGTATACTAACAAAAAATAAATTAATTAAAACCCTACCTTTCTTTAAATCATTTTTATTAAATTATATTAGTTTAATTAATAATATTCTAGCTATTATATATCACATGCATCTTTAATATCACTATCTCTCTCTGTGTATATGCATATATATGCATTTACTCTCACTTGCTTGCCTCTCCCTCTACTGTTGCTAGCTGCCTATTCTCCAGTAGTTATAACCACTGCTACTCTCTTTTTTCTTCAACCCTCAAAACACAACACTTCCACTCTCTTTAGTCTTTACATCAACAACAGCAACATCATCATCATCATCATCATATGTAGCAGCTAGCAACTTCATATATTTCACTCCCAAATATTGCAAAACAATATTACTCTGTCCCCTTCATCTCCTTCTGCTACTACACCTACTTTCCTCTCCAATTCAATTCAATCTCCTTTCTTTATTTCTTTTTTACTTAAATATTTTCCCACCTTCAAATTAAAGTCATACTAGTATAGTTATAAATTAATTAGCCCCCACCTTCAAGAATCAAAAATCAAGATATATATATATATATATCCCTACCTTTTTGTTACAATTAATGGCTGCCTCTATCACTTCCTATCTCTCTAGGGTTTGCCTGCACTAATAAAGTAGCTAGCTCCATTAATTCCATTGGTGCTTTGGTAATTGATTTATAAAGAGGTAGAATGTTGGGTTCTTTTGGATCATCATCACACGAGGAGGAGGAGGAGGTTGAGGATCCTTCGCCGCCGTCAAATGTGTATGGCATGGCGGCGGCGGCGGAGGCGCCGATGCATATGCGTCAGCTTTTGATGAGCTGTGCGGAGCTTATCTCCCGCTCCGACCTCTCCGCCGCCCACCGGCTGTTATCCATTCTCATCTCCAACTCTTCCCCCTACGGCGACGCCACCGAGCGGCTTGTGCACCAATTCACCAAAGCTCTCACTCTCCGCCTCAACCGCTCCGCCGCCGGGGAGGGTGACGTGGCGCTCCTGCAATCGGCGTACCTGTCGCTGAACCAGATCACGCCGTACATTAGGTTTAGCCAGCTCACGGCGAATCAGGCGATTCTCGAGGCGATCGAGGGGCATGAAGCGATCCACATCCTCGATTTCGATATAATGCACGGCGTGCAGTGGCCGCCGCTGATGCAGGCGGTGGCAGAGCGGTTTCCGCCGCCGACGCTCCGCATCACGGGGACAGGAAGCGACCTCGCCGTCCTCCGCCGCACCGGCGATCGCCTCGCGAAATTCGCGCACTCGCTAGGGCTGAGGTTCCAGTTTCACCCACTGATCGTGCTCTCCGAGGAGGAGTCCGTGTCGGTGACGTCGTCGGTGCTTCTCCTCCCCCACGAGGCGCTGGCCGTGAACTGCGTGCACTACCTCCACCGCCTCCTCCGCGACCGCGACCGCCTCCACCTCTTCCTCCACCGCATCAAGGCGATGCACCCCCGCGTCGTCGCGGTGGCGGAGCGCGAGGCCGACCACAACCACCCGGCGTTCCAGCAGCGGTTCGCGGCGGCGCTCCGCCACTACGCGGCGGTTTTCGACTCCCTCGAGGCGACGCTTCCCCCCAGCAGCCGCGAGCGGCTCGCCGTCGAGACAGTCTGGTTCGGGAGGGAGATCGGGGAGGTTGTGGCGGCGGAGGGCGAGAGCCGCCATGAGAGGCTCCGATCGTGGGAAGCCATGCTCAGAGGCGCTGGATTCTGCAACGTGGCACTCAGCCCCTTCGCTCTGTCGCAGGCGAAGCTTCTCCTCCGCCTCCATTACCCATCGGAGGGGTATCAGCTTCACATCCTCAACAACTCCTTCTTCCTCGGATGGCAGAATCAACCCCTCTTCTCTGTTTCTTCTTGGCGCTAAAACTACAAAAACCCTAACCCTAATTTAATTTCTCCTCATGATCATCTGCATGGATTTTGTCACCCTAATTTCCTCTTCCCTCTCACCACACCAGGTTCATTTTTCTTGGTCTGCTCAAATCTTATGTTCATTCTTATCTATTTATATATATATATTATATATATAAACATTAAACACCACTGTTTCATGGGTTTAATTTTATTCTTAATGGATCTTTCTTTTTAGTTTAATTAATATGAAAAACAAAAATAATCGATGTGGCGCATTATGTTATATGCTTATAAATCAACATATTCTTCCATAGAGTATAATAAATATGGTATCTTTGTGGTTAATTGGATTTAAGTTGTTGGTTCGATTAGGTGAAGAGGTATATAATTGTCTTATCTTTTCATCTTAATTAATTAATTGTGATAAAGCTTCGACTTTTTGCAACTAGTTGTACTTTTAGGACAAAAGAAAATGATGATATACAACAGTACTTTACATGGACGTGGTTAATGGAAAGTGGTAATGACTAAGTAGTTTTGTGGGGGACTTGTTTTTGTTTCCCTAAAATTCCTTTGTCTGTGGCTTGTGTATGTTCAAGATTAGAGATCTTTTCTTTTTCTTTTTTAGCAAGAAATTAATTGGGTTTATACTATACTATACTAGTGCATGATTATTACAACACTTAATAAGTTTTGAAGCCCTAATTTGTGCTGTTTGTCCCCCACAGCAAAACCATAAAATTTGGCAACCATGTGTCCCCTCCACACCTCTATTCTCTCCTACAACTTAGCAATGGGATCTCTCTTGTGTTTAATGGTAATGCATGGACCCCACCACACATATATGTATGTATTAATGTGTGTGTGTTGATGGAGTTTCTTAGCCAAATTAACAAGCCTGGCAAGAAGCAGGTGAAGCCCAAGCAGGAAATTATAATAGTAGTAATAAAAATTGACTAATGAGAGGAAAATGGGAAAAATATTATTGTTGTTCTACTTGTGTGGTTGATTCTTTGAGGCATAAAAAGCATTAGCACACAAATAGGGTTAGGAGATTCTGTGTGGTTTTCAGCTCCAGAAGAAGGAAAATAAAGATACTGAAATCTTGATTTTCAGTGGAATAATAATATGGTATGATGATTATGAGTGTGAAGAGTAGGGATTTGTATTGTGTACAAGTTATAGTAAGAGGGTGTGACAGTGATAAGATGGTTAGCAGTAGTATTTGGTGATGCCCACGCAACACTACATATATATATTTTTTAAAAATTGGATTACATTAACATTTAAATTACATGGCTGCATCACGGAGGACTCGAACCCAACCCGAGACCTTAGCCTTGGGCATTACCCTCACTACCACTAGGCCAACATATTTAATATACATATATATATTTATTTTCTTTTCTTTTCTATTTATATATTTATTAATTTATAATTATATTTAGTACTACTATAATATATAATTAAATATGAATTCTGGGTTCTTATATTTATATAATATAGTCTTTGGGATTACAGAATTGCAGCCTGACACCGCACGCATGCAATTATAAATGGAATGTTTACCATCGCCTACTCACATTTTATAAACTAATTAAATAATAAATTTAATTAATGTAATGTTTGGATTTATTTATTTTGCCTATCTTAATGCACTTACAGTCATCACAGGAGGGACGATCCACGACTTAGGGTTTTTACATATATAAATTAATTGTATAAGATCAAAATAAATAATTGGAGTTCAAATTCTTATCCTACATTATGCATTGCATGTAATTTGGAAAAAAAAATCGAATTTAATTTACAAGTAATTGGACTTAATAACGTACATGTTAGCATGAATCTGAATTGTGTTATTGGGCCCAACTCATCTGATATACTCTATTTATATAGAAGTAGGACACGCATTCTGTATCTGTAGCCGTCACTATCATAATAAAATATGTTCTCCTTTTCTTCCCGTGGATGTAGCCAACACAACGTTGGTGAACCACGTAAATCTATGTCTCTTTACATTTCTGTTTGTTTCGATCACTCAATTATCTTATTCCGTTACAAGAGTATAGATTCAAATTATGAGTCTATAACATAAGTTTTATAAGTATGTTCAAAATTTATAACACTCTTTTATAATACTATAGATTCAAATGTTTAAACCCTTTAATTTGTTCAAATAAATGAACTTTTACAATAATTTTTTAGTACTTTTTTGAATATATATTAATTAAAAAATCCTAATAATTAAGAGCCAATTAGAAAGTGAGAGTATATATTTATAGAAAAAGGAGATGGAGAGCTCGTGATTTGTAAGAAAAAAATAATTGAATGTGTACTCTAAAACAAGACGACAACGAAGAAGGAGAAGAGAAGAAGAATCTCCCCTTTTTCGTATGAACACTTCCTTTATTATTTTTCTAGACACTTCTCATATAATTTCCAAATAAATAAGTGTATGTATATTCATGCAAATAAATACTTAAATAGATTAAACTCCCAACTGATCTTCATCACTTCCCATGCTAATATTGATTAAATTTTTTATTTGCACATATTGATAATTAAATAAACTTGATTGCTTCACTCAACAAATAAACCTTTTAAGTTTAATTTATCGTATATATAAATAAATAGGGTTTTGTTTGAGATGGAAGAGAGAGTCGTTAAAGAAAGGAATCTTAAGCAAAAAATGTGAATTCCCAGATCCTTGTTTCCTCCATCCTGTCTCTGAAATTGTGCCTATCCCCCATTTCTTCCATTCAATTCTTTATCTCAAATCTGTTAATTAATTAATTAATTTGTGAAAATAAAAAGTCCAAGGCACATGAGATAATGATACCAATTGCATTTTCACTCGTGGAATCTATCTTGTTTTACTCTGCATTTATTAGATTTTTGTCACTTTTCAACTATTACCGATGGACCATTAATTATACATTTATATATGTCACACTTTAATTAATTAATGTTCAAATGTCAAATCCAAGAATCTTAATGAAGACCTTCTCAAATCCACAAGATTGTACAAATAAAAGTAAATATATATTCGGTTATACCTAAAGAATCTTAGTGAAGACCTTCTCTAATTTTTTTACTACATTTTCTATATTCATTTATTATAAGATCATCAAATACAATCTCCCAATACAAAAAGAAAGAAATTGAAAGTGGAGATTGTGATAATTGACAACTTTCCGAAGGATATTCTTCTCAACAATTAATATTTAATTATGTAATGGGCATCTTTGATCCTATCTTTTTCTTTTGTTGTAATATATATTTTTATATACGAAGTCCACATAATTCAAAGTTTTGAAGCTGGCCACTTATATATCCACAATATATAGATATATAGACGACATGCAAATAGTATTATTATTATAAATATTATTTTAACACTTGGATTGTTCCAAATTAGTGTGTGTTGTGTGTGCTTTGAGGGGGACAGCAAAGGCATAAATCACGTAACAAAATTTAAATGCTTGTCATAAATAAAATGAAAAATAATTAACTATTTGTTGTACTAAGGTTCTGTAGCAAACATTGTTTTTCTTCAAGAAAGCATTTCTTTGGTAACATAAACTATGTCCAAATTAAGGGTTTATATAATTTAGTACTTAATTTTTATAATTAAAAAAAGAATATTTGATCAGGGCCATTCCAATTGATGACTTGATGTTAAGTTCTTGTATAGTTTTGTTAATATATAAAGTTATAACAATTCTTTAATATTTTATATAAATATAGAGAGAGAGTATAATGGGCCGGTGTTGTTTATACATTTATTATTAAAAGGACATTTGTATTTAACAAACTCTCCCTATCATTTTATTTTGTCTTTTTTCGACTTGGGAAAAGAATAATGTAGTTTAATCTTATTATTGAATCTTCATTCAATGTTAAAAGTTTTCTATATGAAACTATTTGTGGAAGTACAAATGTTATTAATAGTTTTGTGGAGCATGATTTTCCTTGTATATATAAACTAATTTGATGAAACTGTAAATTGAATTGCATTTAGTGATGTATTCTCTTTTGAAGAAAATATGTGTGTGAATGGAAAGACACATAAAATCAATCATTCAATTGACTTGTGGGAAATGATAGATCCAAAGTGAAAGGAAAAAACAAAGAAGCAACCTAATTTCATTCACAATACTCCCTCCGTCCCATTAAATTAGACCCATTTGAAAAGTAGATGAGTGTATTATTTTAATACAAATGAGTTTAATTTAATGGGACAGAGGGAGTATTAAAGAAAAAAATGAATGCAAATACCAAGAAAAAAAAACAACATGCCTCTGATTATTTATCCCCGTCAAAAAATGTCTCAATCATACAGCTTCTTACATCAATCATTCTGCACAATCAATAGTAATGCTTCTTCCTAATTGATTTGCCAACTTTTACCCTATATTCTTTTCTTACTTTTTAATGCTTATTTACTTAATAATAGTACTAGGAGTATGAATTAAGTCCATTTTCTTTAACATGCACCCATCTTTTCGTTAAAAAAAAGCACCTCTTATTATTGTGCAATGACATGACATATTAATTACTGAAATATTATAGTCTAAAACTTATTTTTATTACAATGTTATGAACATAATTGATCCAGTATTATTTATTTATATGTTTTTGGGTGAGAGATTGTTGTATTTTATTTAATTTTAATATAATGTATATATAGATGTCATGTGGTCCAGTTGAAAGAAAGGGGGATTGGTTTTTCTTTGATTGTACTCTTGTTTCATTATGATTATTATTTCTCTGTCGTCAGATTCATATCATGCTTTTTTTCGAAAAATTAGGTATCTTTTGTTGCTTTTTAGTCGTTATAATATGCATCACAATCCACTCACTAACTTCTTTATTTTTTTCAAAAAAAAAACATATGCATATTGGCGAACAATTAATTTAATTTAATTTAATTAAACAGCAAATTAAGCATTTCCTCCCAAAGAAAATGAATGGGTTTCAACCCAATTTGGAATTAAATAGGATGTTTAACCTTTGGAAGAGGCTAATGGTGGAGTTTGTGGTTTGTCATTACAATTTTAAATCCCACCGACAATTATATATAGATATGTGTGTGTGTGTTTTTGTGTGTGTAATTACTCAATATATAATTTTTGGATTAATAATTATTAAATAAACAAACGTTACTATAATTTCTAATTTTAATATGTAGTTTATAGTATTAATATATCCATTTTTCCTCAAATTGGAAAATCAAAAAACGATTTGACTTTTGAGTAATAGACGAATTATGAAAATTACAATTATGACTTATGGTAATGAATATTTATTGCAAATAATGATCTATACATGGGACTCTGTCAATTCTTTTCTCTGTTGCTTATTTTATCTACGTAATAAGGTTTCAGGCAGATTTACTTAGAACTGTACTATCATGAACCACATCATAACTGAACTTACTGGTTGATCTTCCATCCTTCAGGAAATTCAAGCCCGTCGCAGAGCAGAGACGACGAATGCAAATCTGCTTAGTCAAGGGATGGATGGAGTCGGCAAGGAGAGCACCTTCTTTAGATGGGTCCGATTTATACGAGGGGAAACTCTTTTTGGAGGATGTCGAGATTCCTCGAGTCGCAGGCTTCAAACATGTCGTTCCGGGAGGCGCAGCTGAAAACGTAGCGTTTTGAAGTTTATATTCTAGGCAATCAAGTGATAGTAGTAACATTTAAGCTGTGCTTACCTTAGTGATATTCTCAAGTATTGCCAGGCATTATCTGCCTTCGGGTTCATTGCCAGAGCCCGGACATAGTATCGGATGGAATCCTCGTACATACCCTGAGAAGATTGCAATCGTTATAATGAAAAGTAAATCGAAATCAATTGTTATGCAGAGTGTGTATTGTTGCATAATGAAAGCAGTGGTTCATGAAGGATAGTGGTGCTGGATTTAGATAGATGTCATGAGCCTAAAGTTCATATATGTATTATATTGTGTAGTCATGTATAAGTAGATGTGTATCTGTGTCTGTGTGTGATGATTGATGAACAATTCATTGATGTAAAGATGCTATCTTTATAGTTATAAATGGCCATACCTGGTTGGCATAACTAATTCCCATGTTTGCCCATGCACGAACGTAATTAGGCTTTAAATCTAGAGCCTGAAAATCAACAAATATAAAGAAATATTAAGGGAATATGGCTGTAAACAAACTGAGTTATTCGAGGCTCCCTCGAAAAAAGCTCGTTCAGAGCTCGATTGGATAGTACACGAGTCGAGCTTGAGCCTGAAAATGTTCGACTCGTTGAGTTCGTGAACATGTTCAAGTTCGTTTTTTCACGAATCTTCCATCAAGCCTTCAATCGAGCATCTAGTCGAGCCTCAAGATAAAATACATAATTTTCGAAAATAAATAATTTCTACGAGCTCGAAAATAATATGTCAAAAGCTCGAGCCGAAATCAAACTCCCTAATATTCCAAATGAGCCGAGCCGAGTACCCCTACCCGCTACTTCTACCACAGAGCACCAGTAAAAGACGCATTGTCTAGATGTTATTATACACAACAACATCCAAGTTATATATAATACGATATCTCTGTTACTGTTAAAATAGGTAAAGCTGGGATAAATTATCACCTGTTGATAAGCTAAAATTGCATCAGCACTCTGAACACTATTAGCTTGTGTAGCACCGAGCTTATTCCAGAGCGAATAATCTCTTGGTTTGAGTTTCAAGGAAGTTTGAAAAGCTTCGATGGCTTTGTCGTATTCTCTAGATAAGTTGTATAGAACCCCAAGAACTATATGTACATCAGCATCATCAGGAGAAAGTACAGCTGCATCATTAAATAACCTGGCCACCTATAAACCCACAAAAGAAAGCCATCAGAATGAACCTCGCAGTCAAAATATAAGAAATGTAGACAACATAAGATATGCCTCATAGTGTGTGCACATTCATGTGAATGTTACGGTCTGGGTAGAAACTTACATCAGCATAATACAAATTCTCGGGCTGATCCGGAGGGGCAATGGCCCCATATTTAGGATGATGTCGCAGCCAACTATACAGGTATTTCAGCGCAGCTGCTTGCTCCAGCTCTGAAGTTTTATGAACAAAAGTGTGATTCATATATCCATATTAATTATTGCTAGACCACATGAAACATGTTGGAGGTATAATAGTGCGAGCACAAAATCCTATAGAACCCTAAGAACATAAGACCGTAGACCATGAGAGATCTATAAATGATTTATGACCACTCATTGATGATCAAGATTAACAAAACCAGTCAAGCAAAGAACTTACCATTTGTATGACTCACACCAAGAGCAAGAAGAACTTCCAGGTTTGTTGGATCAACCTCATGTGCACGCATCATGGCTGCAATTGCCTGGGACCAGTAAAATCATCAATACTTTCCTCACAAATTTAATATGTTGGAATCTAATGTAATTGGAAGGATACTGCTCATAGATTTTATGAATATTTAGTTATAAATGAGCGAAATATAATACAAGAGTTTAAAGCAGCAAAACTTTATCTAGATCCCAAAAAAAGGGAAAAACAAGAAGTAGAAAATCCTATATATCAACCTGCTGATCATCATCATTCTCTGCATGAGCTATACCAAGTAATCTCCAACCCTCAGCATTATCTGGATTTTTCAGAACCTCAGCCTCCAAAGCAAGAACTGCTTCACTCAAAAGCCCCTTCCGGAAAAGTTCCTGCCCTTCCTTCAGAGGATTAGGACGGCCAACATAAGGATTTAAATCAGAGAACACATATACCCCTCTTGAAGCGTCTGATTTCTGCTTTAGTGATGATTGCTCATTTAGGTAACTGCAGGTTGAACCAGATTTATATCCAAATAAATTAATAGGCAGAAGAGAATGTTGCTATTGAGAATAAAAAAATGGTGCATTTAGAGTACAAGTATGCTAACAAGTCAGTTTTCACATTGCATATAATGTTAGATTATATGGTTAATAATTGTTGGGCCCTTTTCGGGACCAACAATAAATGTGCATAGAAGTACCAAGACAAAAAAAAAAAGCTAAAAGAATGTACATAAAACAAGCAACAGAGAGAAAATTATTTACAATAAATTAATTGTGGACTTACTCATCATAAGCATTGGCCCAATTATCAGCTGAAGAATCACCAAGAACTCCATCAGCGACCTGACGCTCAAATTCTTCGGACCAGTCATTGACATTTAACTTGGAAAATTCATTGGCCCACTCATCTTCTGCCAATCCTTTTTGCCCATGTTCATTAGCAAATTCATTTGCCCAGCCATGTGGCCCTTGAGAAAGCTGAATGATAAGATGAGATAAGAATCCGAGACTGCGATCTCTAATTAGTAAAGGGACAAGGAAACAAAGCAGGAATATCTTGAGGTTAAAAGCACACATCCTGAAAAAATTGCTTCTTGCCAAAAGCATTTGTTTATGGTGTCTTTATAAATCTGCACTTGCCTGTTCATTAGCAAACTGGTCAGCCCAGGATCTGTTGCCACTATGCTGCTGCTCATATTCTGCTGCCCAGTCTCCAGGTGCAGAAATTGCAGCTGGCTTGAATTGATTGTCTTCAATAGTGATTTCACCTCGGCTCATCTTTGACACAAATTGGAGGAACTTCGAATTCTATATATCCAAATTAGTACTAAAAATTCAGGAAACTCGTGATGCAAGAAATTTTAACAATAAGGACCTTCATGAATAAAGATGTATTCTCAACTAGGCTCGACGGCTCATCTAGTCATACATTGACCTTGCAATTGACCTTAAACATATATATATATATATGTATGTATAAATATATAAAAGTTGTATCAGTAACTTGATTGTTGTCCTTTCTCGTAGGAAGCTACTGTTATTTTTAATAACTGGCTTAAAGATTATAAAACTTGATATATACTGGTAAACAATGAGGGAAAATGCCAAAATGGTGTGCAAGCAAGTATTTTAATATAGGCATATTCAAGACAGAGTATGACCTGAAACTTAGGGTCATTATTTTGAGCTAGTGTATGAGCTAGCATGCGAGTCTGCTCAATGGCAGCAAGGTTAGGGGCACCTGTAGCTCTCATTTGATCAATTGAAGCAAGTTGAGAGTGCTCCTGAAAATTTAAAGGAGAGCTGAAATGAGGCAAGGAAAATGAAAACAAGAGTGCCATTTATCAGCATCAATGTAAAAAGTCTACCAGGAAAAGCAAGTGCACTGAAAGAAAGAGCCATATGAAATAAAAGAAATGCAGCAAATAGATTTTGGGTGGAGCATCTTTGTCGAAGTCTTAGTATATCAAAGTAAGGAATATGCAGTCACTGTAGCCACTAAACAGCAAGAAAAAGAAGATAAGCTATAGACTACTAAACACAGTTGATCTTTTTTAAGAAACACAACATGGTATCAGACCATCCAAGGGACTTGGATTCTTTTACAAAGAAAGTCATCCTTTAGTGAGACCAAATTTGAAACTAAGAAGTACTGTTCTCTTCTGGTTAAACAGAAGATAAAATAAAAATAAATGAATTGATGCATGCGACACTACACTTGAAGCTGTAATGTTTATTTTCCCAGATAAGTATGTTGAAACTGGATAGAAGCAACACCTAAACTCTTCCCATCTTTTCTTTTTATGGAAAATAATACGAGGAGCTGACTTTGTAGCCAATAGCCACCAATTAGAATGCTGACAATCAACAAGACCAGATAATCTTAAAGTCTGCTTGAAAATAAAAGAAGAAAGACTTGCTTACGTTCTCAAATTCAGATGCCCAACCATTTGCACCATGTTGTCGTTCAAATGACTGAACCCACATATTTGGATCATCACGAGGTCCTCGCTGTTGTGTAAATTCAGAAGCCCATGCATCTGCGCCACCGGACAAAGGTTTCATGTGTTGTGACTCGTTCCAATACTCCTCTAGCTCTGGATATCTTCCAGGAACCGGGCCTCTGGCACGAATATCACCATCAATTTCTAAAGATGACAGAAGTGCATTAACCTGAAATATAGTAAATCCAAAATTATCTGAAAATGCAATACCAGATACCCGCAACGGACTGTAAGTTACAGAACTATGTGTAGAATATTGTGTGTTGTAGAATATTTTCTATAACATCCGAATGCAGTTTGTTTGAAAAGTTGGGACAATAAAAGCATATATTACTACAACAATCACATTGTATGCACATTATATTTTCCAAAGAGCTGACAGTGGTACGCCTGGACAAACTCTAAACCACTCAAGCAGTGAAGTTTTTTGTATAATTACCTGTGAGTGAATAAATTCCTCACTCTTGTCCACAAAAAGATGACGAGCCATAATACTGCTACGATCACGTATGCATCGCTTATCACCTTCAGACAATCCTAAAGCAGGCAGTGAAGCTGAACGAAAAGGCATGCTACCATGGCCACTATGAAGAAATGAGTGCAAAAAATTGGAAAGAACTTTTTGAGGTGGCCCTGCAATCGACAAGATGAAATAGTTGGTTAAGAATGAATAGTATAAATGATATATTCCAAGATGCAGCATGATGTCTTACTTGAAAATAGTTTAAGGTAATAAGGGTTTCAAAGTTAGCGGGCATTATATCCTTACATATGTTAAGAAATGCTTAAAATTGACTGCTCAATGTGATATATAATGTTAGAAGGTATCACCTTTGGTCATTGGATGGTAACCAGATAAAAGATGACAACAATCACACAAAACAAAGCTTGAAGAGAAAATACATAATCATGATAAAGAACTTCCGAAATTACCATCAAACTCTTGTTGAAACCGAGGTTGCTCTAAAGGGAAGCCAGTCCTGCCCTGATAATGAGGAAGTTGAGGCCTCTGAATGTCATCCCAAGCATCTGAAAACCTATTTTGATCCATTGAGTGAAAGCCGTGAAGGAATTCTGAGCCCTGAAAGATAGTGGAATATGAAATTCATCCAATAGACCCGATCAACAAACAGCATGAAAAAGAAAAGATGAATAATATCAACCTGCGCACTGTGACGTGCATAATCAAGCTCAGACCCTGGAAGGGCAGCAGCAAAGGGATCTCCCACCCCTGCATGCAAATTGCCATCTGATGTTGTAGTTGCTGAAGTTGGTATCTCTTGAAGCCTTTCCTGCTTGATGATAAAGAGAGCACTTTTGAGCTATTATGTATGTGATGAAAGTATTATGAATTCTGGAGAGCACCTATTAGTATAAAGCACCCAATACAATTATTTCATTAAATAATCTTCTTTAGTTCAAAGCTTGTTGTCTTTAACACCAAATACAGTGTGTTGATAAAAATCTCTAAACGATTAAACATCGGATCGGCTGATAAAAAATGATGACTCGTGTGTTGATAAATTGGATTAACACTCTAGCCAAAAATAAACAGATACATTAAACAACCAGCAGCACTTTGCAATTGGCCGAGTGCAAATTTCTGGATAACTATTATCAAATTAATGGAAAGATCTTATTTTTACTTATCAGTCTTGTCTCTTAAGAGTTAAGAAAGCAAAAATACTAAGTTATCAAAAATAAATATTAAGAATCACTACAATTGTACTCTAATAACATATAATTCTAAGTACTGCAGCTCAATTTGCACTCTTCACATAATCTTCCACAATTTCACGCGCCAACTAACCCGAACCAATACTGAAGCGATGCTCTATTACAAGATCGCATAACCGTATCATGACAAACATACTTCTCCTGCTAGCAATAAAAAAAGTGGTAGAAAACTGTTGATTATAGAACCTGGGTTTTGGAGGATGAACCAATAAGTGCGTTGGCGAGAGCTCCAAGGGGATTAGATGAAGAAGACGACCCCGGCACCGCGCAGGCGGCTCCACCGCTCACCAGCTCCCGCATCGCCATAACAACAAAATTCCGGTACGGCAGCGCTACTTCTCCCAATTGCAGTAGCTCTTTTGCAGATAAACTTATGGTCGGAATTATTATCGAATTAAAAATAAATAGTTTAATAATAATAATAATTTTTTGCTGCTATGTATAATTCCTAATGGATTGGGCCCAGACTACTGCGTTGGGCCCATACTATTGGGCTTGTTCATTGCAATATAAATATCATGATACGGAATCGTAAATAAAATTATAAATGAAAAAGAAATAATAATAATAATAATAATAATACCGATAGCAGTTTTCCTATATTCATTCAATCAGACTATCAGAGGAGGAAAAGTGGCGAGAGAGTGAGAGAACATGGCGCCGGCGTCGAGCAGCGGACTCACCTTCAAGCTCCACCCTCTCGTCATTCTCAACATCTCCGATCACTTCACCCGACTGAAGTCCCAATCACATCCGCGCCGCGTCGTCGGTTGCGTCATCGGCGTACAGCGCGGCCGCACCGTCGAGATCTTCAACAGCTTCGAACTTCTCTACGACGAATCCACTCACTCGATCGGCCACTTCTATCTCGAGAAAAAGCAAGAGCTCTGTGCGTAAAATTAGTTTTTGTTTATTTTTTAGATTTTCATGCTCCGGCAGTGCTTACTGAATAGGTCTGTTTTGGGGATTAGAGGATTTAAAAGTACTGATATATGATGCGATTAGCAGATAAGAAGGTCTTCCCGCAGTTCTATATCCTCGGATGGTATTCAACGGGGAGTGATGCACATGAAACCGATATGATTATTCATAAATCTGTGAGCTCTCCAATTTTACTCTGCCTGTGTCGGATGATTGTGAACTTTGGTTTGAGATACATATATGTTCACTAACTCCTGGACATTTGAAGCCTAGTGTGTGAGAACATATAGAATTCAGTCACATATGATAAGAATCAAATCATATTTTATTGTATTAGAGGGAGATTTCCATATATAACTTACTTGAGTAGTGAGAATCATTAGTGAGTGCCATTTGTTCCCTACAGTTGATGGATATCAATGAGAGTCCAGTTTATGTTCTTCTCAATCCTTTAATCAATCCTGCTCAGAAGGATCTGCCCGTTACAATATATGAAAGTGGTACGTATCCGTCATCTGCTGTCACCAATTTATTAGAAAGCCTGCTATGGAATTGATTGTGCTTGATGATGTTATTACTTATTTGTTATATTCGGTTCTTAGTAATGGAGAACATTAGTACCTTGTATGTGTTTATCAACTTATGTTTTCTAAATTCTGAGGATTATGTTATGGTTAAGGTATGCTATGTTTTCTAAACTCATATCCCTTGCTGTTTGCATTTTAGTACTAAAGGATTTCTACTGTCTATAAAAGTAATATTAATGCAATAGAACGGTCTCCTTGGATGTACATCAAGAACTATATCAATATACGACTGTCATTTGATTTTCAGTTTCACTCCTTATTTACAAATGAGTTTATACTCTGTTTTTCTCTCTCCTTTTTGTTGACGATCATTACCATTCAAGAGTTGCACCTTATCGATGGCAATCCCCAGCTTATTTTTGTTCAATCAAGCTACACCATCGAGGTATGTTTTGTTTGTAAACTTTAATAATGAAGAAATATAAGACTTCATATTTGTAACTATTTTTCTCGTTCACTAGACAGTGGAAGCTGAAAGGATATCAGTTGATCGTGTTGCCAACCTTAAGCCATCTGATGGGGGTTCTGCTGCAACTCAATGTAAGCCGCTCTTTTCTGATGATTCCTTTTGTTGATTTAAGCCAACATTCAGTGTGTGAATTCAATCCTCTTACTTTGCTCTCTTTTGTTCTCCTTAATGTTATATAGGAATACATTTTCAATTGATTTTTCTTTCTGGTTTAAATTTTGGTAGTGGTTGCTCTTCTTACTGGCATACATAATGCCATCATGATGCTACGTAATAGAATCATATTGCTTCATCAATATCTTCGTGCCATGCAGAAAGGTATATATGTTTATCTTTATTTTTTGGATTCCAATTTTCTTGATTAAGAAGTTGTAGCATACTCTTTATTTCATCTTTGGTTGAGTGAAATTACTCATTCAACGCGTGTTTGCAGAATGATCTATTGCTGTAAATAGTCCAGTTTGTGAATTATTAAGTAATATCTGATTGCCATGTTAATGTTTAGTTTACTGCTGCTTGCAGGTGATATTCACTGTGGAAACTCATTGCGTAGGCAAGTTTCAAGCATCTTAAGAAGATTGCCAGTCACTGAATCTGAAAAATTCCAAGATGATTTCTTGATGGTAAGTGCATTTTTGTAGTATTTGGTTTGCTTTTACATTAGCATTAGCAGTTCGTCCTCTAATGACTTGCATGATTCTGATCATGATTCTTTTACAAATTCAAACTTTCATGTTGAGAGAGTAATATATTGATATTGATATTGATATAGGTATGTATAAATTCTTTCTGGGTACCACTTTTATACTGATTTTTGTGATTTCCAGGAATATAACGACACATTATTGATCACATATCTTGCCATGTTCACTAATTGCTCAAGGTATGGCTCTTAAAACTATACTGCTGCTATCTTTTCTCAATATATTTAATTGCTACAAGTAGGAAGCATCACTAGTTCTGATCATGATGTTAGCTCTGATTATAGTATGTACGTCTAATGCAGTAAGATGAACGAACTCGTCAACAAATTCAACACTACTTACGACAGGCATAGCCGAAGTCGAAGGGGTGGTTGGATTGGTCTAGATTAAATGCGTGTTCTTTCCTCACCGCCCTTGACCTATGAAGGCAGATTGTAAACATAAATGTAGTTTACCTTTCTCCTTTTGTTCATATACCCAAATCAGGTAGTAAACTGGTAGTAAAACCATGGGTTTGTTTACCTCGTTATATTTCAGTTTATACATGTCAAAGAAAAGAGTGCTTAGAACCCATTCATTTTCTGCAAACAAATTGAAAATACTTACTAAGTAGCAGAACTCTAGATAGAGAGCTCTCCTTTGGAGATGAGGATGCCATCACTATCTGCATATAGCCACTCTCCATCGTAAATCATGGTTCCTGCAATGTTAATTGGCACGTGCTTCTCTCCATTTCCCCTCTTGTACGATTTCTGAGGATGTGAAGCCAACGCCCTGACTCCTACATCGCAGCCGTTGATCTCATCTACGTCGCGTATGCAACCGTTCACGACAATCCCTGCCCAGCCCATATTCTGAGCCAACTGCCCCAGATTTCCTCCTACCAACGCGCACCTCATGCTTCCACCACCGTCTATGAGAAGGACTCTGCCTTCCCCTTTTGTTTCGAGAAGCTCTCTCACCAGCACGTTGTCTTCAAACAGCTTGAGAGTGACTATTGGGCCAGAGAAAGCTCGGCATTGACCGTAAATCTTGAATATGGGTGGAAGGACTCGGATGTCGCCGCTTGCCAGGAGTGAGGCATTCGTGTCACAAGCCTCGGCAGTTGCTAGCGAACCCATATGTCCTGAAAATATGCTAATCGAACATGTAAAAAGCAATTCCTTTACACATGTAAAGAAAAGCATTGAAAGCACAGAAAAAAAGTTTGAAATATCAAACGATAACATTAATAACTGCCACTTCACTTTTGAAGACACTTTTGAAATAGTAGGATACGAATGCATGCTAAGTCCGTTTTGACAGCATAATTTTCGTAAACATGCCACTGCAATTCTACATAACTGGATCCTTTCTCAACTAGAAAACGGAGCAAATCTTATTCCTACAAAACTAAGACTTATTATAGTTTTTGAAACACATTCCCTCCTCGGATTACAAGAATGGTTGATCGCTCTCTCCAATTGATCCAACATTCTGCTTACTAATAGCTCCATCTTCAAAATTCTCAAACTCACGTAGAAATTTTATTAGCGAGCATTATTACTGCACACAGATTTTTATCTGCCTTCAGCAAGCTTTAGAATTTAAAAACATTGCAAGTCAATTAATGAATTGTTCAATCGAGATCGGATATGCCAGCAATAAAGCTCGAATACGCTTCACCAAAAACAAGAACGAATTAACAACTTCTTCGCGCATATTATACTATAATTTACTGCACTAATCTAATAAGAGTAACCGTTCACTAAAACACGGAAAAAACCAAATCAAATCAAGGAATTGACACCGAACAGCAAAAATCATCATGCTACTCCATAGAAGTGGCGTCGAACGCGAGCTTAATTCACACGCTACGACAGAACTAAAGTTGAATTGAAGCTGAATTCAAACGATTCATTATGAAACTGAAGTCGGATGAAGTTTGCCGGTGAAGAATATACCTATGAATCACAGAAACAGCTGCTGCTGTTGCAGTAGCAATCCACCGACTGAAACCTCCCAAATTCAAATTCTGAAACCGCAGCAGCTCTGTGATTATGAGTATGATAATGCTATTCACAAATTGCACAGCTTAATAAATAACGAAAACCATTCCAAACGGTGAGCATATATCTTTTCGTTCGGTGTGCCATTTGCATAGGTGCAGATATTCTTATCTATCGCCGCATTTTAGAATTTACCGAGAGATCCCTCTAGTTTTAAAATATTTCAATTCGACCCGAATATTTTTCATTGGGCCGTTTAAGGCCCAAGTTTAGGTTTGGGCCTAATTTCGCTAATATTTACGGCAGTGCTTTTTATATATTTCAAAAAATAATTGTTCCTTTTATATTAGAGGAAATCAGATAATTTTCAATTAAAAGTTCTTACTATAAACTAATAATTTATATATAATGTTTATTTGTTTGTATAACATAATTAACTCATAAGACTCCACTATTTTAACTCTATAATTTTGTGGAAAAATAGATCGTGTTATATATCCTCAAATTATAAATCTATAACTTAATTAAGCATGATTAAGGAACACGCACCGTGCGGACTCCTGTACAATAAATTTTTCCGTTAACTTTATTATACTCTTTGTGGCACAATTTTGGCTTGATTTAGAACGAGGCAAAGTAGTTATTGGATTTTGAATGTCCGAATCTCCTCTGTGATTTGTGGCAAGAAAGGGCCGAAGGTCAGGTTTTCCGACAATAAAATATGTGCAATTCATTATTCAATTTCCATTTATTTCCTCATAATTTTAGTCTATACTTGGATCCGTCCAAAAATAATATTTTTGCTCAAATTAAATCAGAAATAATGAGAAGAATGATACGTAATCATACTATAAATAGACTAATGTGATTTAAAATCATAAAATAGTTTTTCAATGGGTCGTGTGGGGTGATCGTGAATCATGATTCACGGGAATGAGTGATTTTTCTTTTTAGATTGTCCAAATGAAAAAAATAAAAAAAATAAAATTGATTTGAGTAAGGTGTGAAAGTTCTTTTGTGGTTACTATTAAATTTATTTTTCCTTAATTCTTTTTTATTCTTGAGAGATAAAAACAGGTTTAGAAGCTCAGGAAGTGAAAATGGCAATAAATATAAAAGGGTCTACAAATATAACTTAAAAGTTTATTAATTAAATAAATTTGCATAGTATATAGCATCACTACATATTCACAATCAAATAAAATATTATCAAATTGCATAGTTTAAATTATAGGGATTCTATTAGTTAAGCTGTCATCGAAAGTCTTTGTAAACAAATGAGTAGAGTTTGAATTTAAGAAAACGAAACCACTGATTACAACTGGTAGTTGTGCAAAGTCTTATTATAAGGTTGTCTATTTTGGTTTTGGTTGTTTATTTTGGTTTGGTTTGTTATGGTTATGATATTCTATCCGAAATTTATTTTTAATACATGCAAGAAATTGAAATTTTTAAATTTGAACTATTCGAATTTGAATTAAAATTTTAGGTATTCGAATCTGACTCAGTTATTGAGTACTATCCGAAAATCATATATTATAAAATCACAATAGGAGAATTCGAAAATTATATATATATATATATTAAAAATATTCCTGAATAGACATAATAATAAAGGTATAAAGATTGAAAATTGAAGTTTTTCTTGATAATATATAATGTTTCTAAATAGAAATTAATGATAATGGCCTAATGGCAAAGACAAAGAAAGCTAATTAATCATGCATATATTCATTGAAATACGAGATTGAATTAATATAAAGTTTCCCCTTAACATACTTTTTCTTTTGTTTGTTATGCATCAAATAGTAATTAACCACACTAATAAATTAACTTTTCATATATCAAAAAACACATTAATAAAAAGAAACTTTTTCGTAATTAGTTCAACTGTCTAGAGACATAAAATAAATGATTAATTGCTGCTGGATTAATCACATTATTGAATGGAATATATTTTATATTTTGAAAAAAAAAATATTGCAACTAGCTCGACTGATTCAATTACATTATTATTATTTTTTATAAAATAAGAATACTGATTTTTTTTTTTAATAACAAGAATGGAATTAAGTACTCCTATGTAGTGGTAAGTGATGATAATATGTAATAAGGGAAAAGGTTTAAATGAAAAAATTGATCAATCAATCCATACAAAGCATACAACTTTTCTGTTACAGTGAACCATAATCCAATTAATTGCACTCGAGTTTCCCTTTTCCCAAATTCTAAGATCACTCAAAGTAAGTTGGACTAAATTACAAATCAAATCAGTGAAAATTGTTCAAATATAAATATATATTTATATGTCTTTTTTCTTTGTTTAGCTAATAATTGGGTCGGTAACAATCGTCAAAAGTTGAGAAAAAATAAAGGTGAGAGGGTCCCATAATCACGATTTAGTTGGTATGTTCAAAGATTTACTCCAAGATTTGTTTAAACTTAATTAATTTAATTATTTTTGTAACTTAAATTATGTGACAAGTTTTAGGCCGACTTAGGAAAAAACTCATTTCCCACTTTGTCAATGACGCAAATGAAAACAATAATTTTGTGTGGAAATTAAATTAAGCATATATTAATTATAAACAATTAATTACCACATATCACCTTGGAACTTCCATGATGTAAAACTACAAGAAAACTACTTCTAAGGAGAGTTCTAAAGTTTAACTATCGAATTTTTGAAAGAGATATAGAAGTTGTTCTTCAAATGGCCTGGAATAACCTTTAAAAACCCGCCAGCAACCGTCAACCAATGATCGTTAGTTTTGCCCTTCTGTCATGCTAAAACTGCAGGGCCAGCGGTCGCTGGTCTCTGCTCTCTGAAATTCTCTACCGCGTCAACCCAGCGGGCGCTAGAGTCCTAGCAGCCGCTGGATTCCATGCTCGCTCACTCTCTTCGATTTATCCTCCCGTGCATTCTTCAGCTCGTCCCGCTTCACACGACTTTGCTTCCTTGGCATTTTCGGCATTGTTTCAGTTTACTTTAGCTTATTCTCGTCATCCTACATCTAAAATAAGAACAAACAAAACACGACATAAACACGAACTAAAAGACACTAACCCAACACGAACTGAAAGCTAGATATGACCAAAATAAATCATGAAAACACGCAAAAACGAGCTAACCAATCAAGTATAGATTATTTGTAGGATTCACATCGTTTTGATCGAAATATATTATCTATAATTAATTTATTTTACAATTGTTGGTTTTTTGTAGATATATTTAAATTTCTTAAATGTATAATTGTAGAATTAAAATATAAAATAAATATTAAAAATAAACAATGTTATGTAAAAATAAAGATATGTAATTTTTAATTCAAAATTTAATTATATATATATAGTTATTACTACCTCCGTCGCGTTAAAAGTAACAATCTTTTTTTTGCCGTCCCACTAAAAGTAGTCACTTTCTCAAAAATTAAAAAAATTTACCTTTAAAATAAATCACACTTACTTTATTCAAACACAACATTTTATTTCCTTAATTTGCATGCCGATTTTCTTATGACCGCTTAGTTGGACAAATGGAGTACATTCGATCAAACGTCACAAAAAAATATATTATTCAAAAATTATGAATATTAATCAAACTGTCATCACTTATCAAATCGAATAGTTAATATTGGAAATAGTCAATGTAAACTTCAAACCCTAATTCCAAAATCCAACAACCAATTACCTTCGTATTGTTCAATAAAAACACAAACTTACCATATAAATAAATAAATAGAATTAAATAAACGTACGCATGGACCTAAATTATTGTGAGATATATTAATAAAATAAGGTGACATGTGAACCATAATCGTGCCAATTTTGTCACGTAAATGCAGATGCCGTATCTTCAACTTCTTCACAAATTGAAATTATATCCATATTTGATCACTATTTATTATATTTAATTATACCAATTTCAACACAAGTCCATTTCAATGGCTCACATTTCTTACATTAAATTTATAAAATGATTACTCACTTATAATTTTTTTTTTTTGAAAATAAATAAAATAAAATAAAGAGACGTCTATTTCAATTCAAGACTTGAATAAAAGAACATTCAAATAAATCCCAAAACCTAACAGAGTGAGAACAACGACGAGTGGACACGTGGCTTCCTCGATTATTCTAAAGTCAAATGATAATTGGGCCCACCACCACTCGTGCGTGCCGTTGGGGCCCATTATTTTTATCGTTCTTAAAATAAGGTTTTTAAATATTTTGGGGGAAAGACGTAGTGCAAAATAAGTAGGACTGTAGGCGATTTATTCGTTGCTGAGTGTAATTATTAATTACTTTTTATAACTACTGAAACCACTATTATTATTTATTACCTGGCAGTATTTGCATTGGGTAATAGTGAAATTTATTTGGAGTGTTTATTAAATGAAATATGACTAATTATTTTCAATTATAATTTGTTAGATAAGAAACATATAAATAACTAGTAACATTAATATATATATATATATATAAAAGGATGATGATTATAATAAAAATAAATTTTTTGTATTAACTAAAAATAAATCTGAACAATTCATATTTTTCATGCAATGCATATAATTAAATTATACTCTAATTAATAAACCCTGGTCAGAAAAAATAACAAATTTCCTGTTTTTAAAGATAAAATATTTTAAATAAAATATATACTAAAATTATCCTTTAATCTATACCATTAATATAAATAATTTAACAGTCAAGATTTATTGTTAGTTAACTCATACAGAACCATTTTTATTTGATCTATTTCTCATATATATATATATATGTGTACCTACGTTTAATTAGTTTCAAACTCTTCACGTGAGAGACATCCAAGTAGGGATGACAATTTACCACGGGTACCAGATATTTACGGGTAGATTAATGGATAAAATTTAATATTCATTTAGTTCGCGGGTATGAGTATAGATAATTATTATCCATACCCGCAAAATCCATAAACCCGCGAAAATTATCCACGAAATACCTATCAAATATTCATGAAATACCCACCTAGCTACCCATCCAAATCTAAATTTTTATAATTTATTTTAATGTGATCGAAACCAATTAGCTAACCGATTCGCGGTAAATGGATATCCAACGGGTGATGGTTGGCGGGTACCCGATTGGGTGACGGATTTGCGGGTACTCGGCGGATTGCGGGTACCCGTTGGATGTCGGATTTGAGTTATTTTTATACCCATGGCAGGTACGACTTTCTCTCGCGAATATAGGGATAACTACTATCCGTACTCGCCGTACCCGACTGTCATCCCTGCATCCAAGTATATTTAATCAATTGTCACTACAAACAAATTGAAGCTTTTTTTTTATTTCACAACAATAAAATTAAACACTTTAAGCAATTTGGTTAATTGAATATATTTAATGTGAGCCCAAAACTTCATAATGGCAACTATATATTATAATATAGTGCAGCTTGCAAAATACCACAATTACGAAATCTCGTGAGTAATCAAATAGAATAAATGAGCATAATAATAGTTCATATGCCTACAATAAGTGGGCAAGATTTTTATAAGTAGGTAATATAATTGGCCGAGTTATACAGTTCAGATCTTTAAATAGTAACCCTTATAAAAAAAATTAATGTGAATGGACCCTATTGAAAGTAGTCCGAGTTTAATAGAGTTAGCCAGATAATCGAGCGGGTTTTTATGATTAATCAAATTATAATACTTTTCCTTATATATTTATGGATGTGTTTGATTTATATGCATAAAATTTATCCATCCTTAATTTCCATTTTTATATATTTTTTTAGTCAATTACTTAATGAAAAAAATACAACTCCATTTCAAATTGGAAAGAGATTGTCACTTAGTAACAAAAGTATTTTTAATTTACGAATTGGAGTACTATTTATCTCGTTAACAGTGAATTACTTTTCATTTTGAAATGTTCTAATAATAACCTACTTAATTTATTGTGTAAAACAAACAGTCCTAGATTAAAGAAAATGAGTCATGCAATACATTTTTATTGATTGTTTCTTGATTTTTTTTTTCATGTAAACATAAATAATTTTATATGATTAGTCCGAAAATCCAGTTGGTTAATCAATTAACATCCCAATTTACTATTGCTGATTAAGAATTTATGCAAATTGTAATGACAAAAGAATCATGATGCTAAAACGAGACAATAAAGCTATTTTTATTTATATTTATTAATTGAAGATTGCAAAAAGAATTGGGGCCCCATTATTAATTTTCATTATGGTGGTTGATTGAATTCGTGGGGAAGGGCCTTTTTTCTTAAAGGAACAAAATACAAAATTAAAGGACGGTCCAAAAATCAGCAAGTTTTCGTTGCGAGGATTCCGCTCCTTTTCTTTTATTTACCTTTTTTTTTCATATTGTAAGAAAAAAATAAATCCTATCTTTGTTAAATCAACTATTCATTACCAACGCTAAATCCTTGTCACCAAGCATGTGGAAAACGACATTTATTTTTTTTTGTTTCCATACAAGTGGACTCATTAATTTCAGTTATTGGTGATACAAATCTAGAGTTGTCAAATGAATTGGATTGAGACTTTTAAAATTCAAAATAATTGCCTCAAAGTTTAATATTTTTTTTCAAAATCATCTGATAAAAAAAATATGTTAATATAACATACTATTATTTTTTATATGCATATCAATATAAAAAGAAAATATTTTATAATGACGCGTTAGATATTAAATGAACTTTGATTTGGCGTATGACGGAAAAATAAGAAAATAACAAATTAATATATTTATAAGTTAAATCGGATAGTTACAAAAAAGTGCATTTTTAAGCAATTAACCTTTAAAATCAACATTTAAGACGCTGTATAAAAGTGATTATACAAAATAGTAAAAAAAGATCGTAAAAAAAAAATAGTTTTAAGTATATAGATGTTTATAGTAATTCACTTTCAAAATGACTATAATTTATATAGGTTTATGCTTTACACTATATAAAATGACAAAATTTCTAGTACAAAATACTCTGATGAGTGGTGAAGCCCCATATTTACTATCATGAGGTGGTTTCAAATTGAGTCAAATTGGCCCGACTCATTTGATTTTAGTACAAATCGAACTGAGCTGAGCTCACCTAAACCCAACAAAATTAAGGATATTAGTTTATAATAATAAAATATAATTAAGCGAACATTTTTTAACTCGAACTTGCTCGATTTCAGGTTATTTTGATAAATATGAGGAATTTTGGACATCTCCATTCAAAATAAATGGGACCAAAATTTGACAAGTCCATAGGAATATAGGCAAAAGGGAAGAAAGAAAGCTCCCTAGTCAATACCGCAGAGAATACGATTCACTCGTGCGGTGTTCTGTGCTGTGCTGTGGAATATGGACAAAATGTGCCCTAATTCATCAACAAGTTAAGACATATATACATGTATACTCATACACAATATATAACTATAAATAATATATACAAATATTACACAACAAACTATAACCTTAATCGAAGTAGAGATATAAAGATAACACATATCCAATTCCAGTAATCACATTATGAAAAAAAATAAAATTCGCACCATAAAATTTGCAGGTCCAACTCATACATTTATGTCTCAATATTTTTGGCCACTTTTTTATATTATACTGACAAATAAACACCTATAAATTGAATATTGGATGAATATTTCATTATTAGTTTCTTGTCATTTTAAATAAGGGAAAGCAAAAATAAGTCATGGATATCTTAAGGAATCGAGTCATAGAGGTCCGTTCCACCGCTCGCGGTGAGCACAACTTAACGTCTCTAAGACTAATGTGACAATGTCACATCATCATACGAGTTATAAAATGAGAAATAATAAACTCTTTATTAAAAAATTAATACTTATACATGAAATATGTCACATCTTTCACGGATAAAATATTAATCTCCCCGCCGCGAATGAGCGCATGTTTTCGTTGAGTAGTAATAATAGTAATAATAATAATAATGCGGTGGGGAGGGTAAACAAGAAACCCTAAGTTCCGCGCCCCGTGCCTAATGTAATGTTTATTAGGGAATATATATTAAAATATAATAATGCCACCCACTTTCCTAGCATTCTACCTTAAACTAATTGTAATAAATCTAATTTTGTCTCACCCACTGCAACTAATCTATCTATGTACGTGACTGTAGAATTCCCCAAAATTAATTCGATTTAATTATAGTGAGCGTTACAGTGGTGGCGGACTCGAGATCAGATTTATTACTCCAACAACCTCTTTTAATTAATTAATTTTCTTGGATTCCTACACTCAATTTACTCGAGATTAAGATGTGTTAATTAGGGTTTCGTTACTTACTAACACCTGTCCCTCTCTAATCAGATTCATTATTTGCCTCTTGGTTGCTTGCATGCACCCTAAATATTAACTACTCCTTCCCTTCTAATCAAGACTATGTTTAATAAGGAACAATGTAATGCAAAGATAGTGGAAAAACAAACTATTTATTATAAAATACAAAGATTTAATGTTGTACAAAAATGGAAAATCATAAATTAATAAACGAGGAGCTTAAATAGCATACTAATTTAACACAAGCATACTAAACCAATTTTATTTATTACTCCTTTATTTCATTATTTTCATTTTATTTTTTAAATACGTTAAATAAATATTTTACGTGTGAAATATAAAAATGACTGAGTTTACAAATTTGAAAACATTAATTCTTGCTACTTTTTAAAATGTACTAATAATAACAAATATTTAAAAAAAAATCTATATTTATTTTGATTCATTTAAAAATCCTAATTTGCATACTAAAAAAAGTTGAAAATATACTACACCAATTTTAATCCTAAAATCAACGAAAAGACAAAATATAGAGACAGACGAATCAAATCCGAAGTTTGACCGGACCCACTAACCGAAAAGAAAAAAAAATATTTTTTTTAAAAAATCTTCTTCTTCCTCTTCCCACTTCATCATTTATTCATCCTTTTCTTCTTCCCTCTCTCTCTCTGCAACTCTGTAACACAACTTGATACACGAGCTCCCTCTTGCTTTTTTATCCTTCTTTTTTTTCTTTATTCTCCCTCAAAAACATAGACGACGGTATTGTGAAGTTAACGGAGTGTGTAAAGTGGGAGTGGATATTTTTGTTTAGAATATTAATAGAGTGAACAAGTTGTCTGTGATAGCCGACAGCTCTGAACATCGTACCCAGATAAATTGTACAGCTCAATCTGCTATTGTAAAAGGTATTGGTTTTGGCTTTTTGAATTTAATTTCTTTGCTTTTTTTGCCAATTTCATCACTAGGTCAGTTGTTTGGGTTTTTTGTTTCAGGAAGGAAGAAATTGTGGTGAGTGGGATTTGGGAAGCAGATGTGAGCAGAGCAGAGAGGATTGAAGGTGTGGAGTTGTATTTATGAGGTGAAGAGAATTTGGAAGAGATGAACGTCATACACTCAGCTGCGTTTCTCGTGATTGTATTAATGGAGTTCCATCTCATCGCTTTGCAAGCAGAGAGTGGCAACAATGGCGGAAAGGGGGAGGTGGAGGCTTTATTAGCCTTCAAGCAGTCGTCGATTATTGACGACCCAAAGCGATTATTGTCGAACTGGTTGCCGTCTTCCTCTAGCCCCTGCTCGTGGAGCGGCGTCTCCTGTTCCGGCGGAGGCGGAGGAGTTTACCGCCTCGATTTCACCAATGCAGCCCTAATCGGTCGCCTCCACCTCTCCGATCTCGCGCCGCTTGCCTCCCTCACCACGCTCCTTTTCAGCGGGAATTCCTTCAACGGAAACCTCTCTTACGCCGCGGCGGCGGCGGCGAATTCCTGTATCCTCGAATCGGTTGATTTCTCCTTCAATGCCTTCTCGGAGGTGGTGGCGGCGGATTCTCTGCTGAGCTCCTGCAGTAAGCTTAGCTATCTGAATCTCTCTCACAACGCAATCCCGAGTTTGAGCAAGTTCAGAGCTTCTTCTCTTTCGAAACTCGACGTCTCTGCAAATAAGATATCGGATTTAGGTCTACTGGCGTTGATTCTCTCCACCTCCGAAAATCTGAATCTCCTCAATTTCTCAAGAAATAAGCTCACGGGGAAGCTCGAAACCTTGAATTCTCGAGCGGTAAACCTCGAAGTTTTGGATCTATCTAATAATCATTTGGAGGGGGAGGTTCCTTCTGCCTTGATAAACACCTCTGTTTCGTTGAAAGTCCTCGATCTCTCGCTCAATAACTTCACCGGAAATCTATTGCTTATGGACTTCGGGTATGTTAAAAATCTCACAGTGCTCAATCTCTCTCACAACAGCTTCTCAGCTACTGGTTTTCCGGCGAGCTTCGGTTACTTGCAGAGGCTCCAAACCCTAGATTTGAGTCACAATTTAATGAAGATGAGGATTCCCGGCGACAGTCTAGCGAAGATGACGAGTTTGAAGCAGCTGTTTCTCGCATACAATGGCTTCTACGGTGAGATTCCGCCGGTGCTGGGGAAGATTTGCGGAGTTCTGAAAGAGCTCGATCTTTCTGGTAATGAATTAACTGGGGAGCTTCCTTCAAGCTTTGTAGCATGTTCTTCGTCCCTTGTCACTCTCAAACTGAGCAATAATCAGCTCTCTGGGAGATTTCTGGATACAGTGGTGAGCTCCATTACCAGCCTCAAGTATCTGAATGTAGCTTTCAACAACATTTCTGGGGTGGCGCCGTCATCCCTAACCAACTGCACTCACCTTCAAGTGGTGGACCTCAGCTCTAATAACCTCACCGGAAATGTGCCCTCCGAGCTCTGCTCCGGCGGCGGTTCGGTGCTCGAGAAGCTCCTCCTCGCAAACAATTATCTCACCGGAGAAGTCCCCTCCGATCTTGGCATGTGCAAGAGTTTGCGAACCATTGATCTTAGCTTCAACGAGTTAACCGGTCCAATCCCGCCGGAAATCTGGTCACTGCCGGCGATCTCCGACGTGGTGATGTGGGCCAACAACCTCAGCGGCGAGATTCCGGAGGGAATCTGCGTCGACGGCGGAAACCTCCAAACTCTGATTCTCAACAACAATTTGATCACCGGAAAACTACCCAACTCCATCGTCAACTGCACCAACCTCGTGTGGGTGTCTCTCTCGAGCAACCGAATCTTCGGTGAGATCCCGGCCGACATCGGCAACCTCGCCAGCCTCGCCATACTCCAGCTCGGAAACAATTCACTCCGAGGCGCAATCCCACCGCGGATAGGTGACTGCCGCAGTCTCATATGGCTTGACTTGAACAGCAACGAGCTATCAGGCGTCCTCCCCCCTGAGCTCGCTGCGGCAACTGGCCTCATCGTTCCTGGCCCTGTCTCCGGAAAGCAGTTCGCCTTCGTCCGTAATGAGGGCGGCACCGAGTGCCGCGGCGCTGGCGGGCTAGTGGAGTTCGAAGGTGTCCGCCCCGATCGCCTCGCAAATTTCCCAATGGTGCACGCCTGCCCCTCCACAAGGATTTACTCCGGTATGACCGTGTACACGTTCTCCGGCAACGGCAGCATGATCTACCTTGATCTCTCTTACAATCAGCTCTCTGGCGCCATTCCTTCCAGCTTAGGCTCTATGAGTTATTTGCAGGTGCTTAATTTGGGCCACAACCAGTTAACTGGGGAGATACCCTTTAGCGTTGGAGGCCTAAAGAGTGCAGGAGTTCTTGATTTATCACATAACAAGCTCGTCGGATTCATCCCGGGATCGTTGGGTGGTCTTACTTTCCTCAGCGATCTCGATGTCTCCAACAACAACTTGTCGGGGCCGATTCCCTCCGGAGGGCAGCTGACAACGTTCCCGTCTGCAAGATACGATAACAACACCGGCCTATGTGGCGTCCCATTGCTTCCCTGCGGATCCAGCAACGGTCGCCACACGTCTCGCTCCTCTAGCAGCGGGAAGAGGCAGAGTATGGCCGTGGGGATGGTGATCGGGATCATGGCCTCCGTGGTGTGCATATTATTACTCCTCTACGCACTTTATAAGGCGAAGAGGAGTCAGAAGGTGGAGGAGAAGAGGGAGAAGTACATGGATAGCCTCCCCACTTCAGGCAGTAGTAGTTGGAAGCTCTCTAGTGTGCCGGAGCCTCTAAGCATAAACGTGGCGACGTTTGAGAAGCCGTTGAAGAAGCTGACGTTCGCTCATTTGCTCGAAGCCACAAACGGGTTCAGCTCCGAGAGCTTGATCGGGTCGGGAGGGTTCGGAGATGTGTACAAGGCTCGATTGAGAGACGGGAGTGTAGTCGCGATCAAGAAACTGATCCACGTGACCGGGCAGGGCGATCGGGAGTTCATGGCGGAGATGGAGACGATAGGGAAGATCAAGCATCGAAACCTCGTGCCGTTGTTGGGTTACTGTCGAGTAGGGGAAGAGAGGCTTCTCGTGTACGAGTACATGAAATGGGGCAGCCTCGAGGCCGTCCTCCACGATCGGGAGAAGATCGGAGGCGGGGAGAAGCTCGACTGGAGTGCGAGGAAGAAAATCGCAATCGGGTCCGCCCGGGGGCTCGCGTTCCTCCACCACAGCTGCATACCCCACATCATACACCGCGACATGAAGTCGAGCAACGTGCTCCTAGACGAGAAATTCGAGGCGAGGGTGTCGGATTTCGGGATGGCGAGGCTGGTAAACGCCCTCGACACGCACCTTAGCGTGAGCACGCTAGCAGGGACTCCCGGCTACGTGCCGCCCGAGTACTACCAAAGCTTCCGATGCACGGCTAAAGGCGATGTGTACAGCTATGGTGTCGTGTTGCTCGAGCTCCTCTCGGGAAAGAGGCCCATTGACACGATGGAGTTTGGAGAGGACAACAACCTAGTGGGATGGGCCAAGCAGATGCATCGGGAGAAACGGAGCGACGAGATCCTCGATCCGCAGCTCATCACAAGCCTATCCGGAGACGCGGAGCTGTACCGTTACCTCCGGATAGCGTTCGAATGCTTGGAAGACAAGCCGTACCGGAGGCCGACGATGATCGAGGTGATGGCCAAGTTTAAGGAGCTGCAGCAAGACTCCGAGAGTGACATTCTTGAAGGAATCACAGTCAAGAACTCTGTCATTCATGAATCGCAAGAGAGGGAGACTTAGGGTTGTTCAATTACTCTTCTTGCACATTTTGCCTTTGTATATAACAACACAAAGTCATACATAGCTGGAGATCCTATTTGTGTCATAATCTGCATTCAATCTTTTATTTACTTGCATGCCAGTTTTGCTCACCTCGTACACGTGCTCGAATGCCACGTCAGCGTCGATTTGGTCTAAATTTCCAACGTCAGAACAATTTTGTTATACGATTTTGAAGTTCTAAAAATGTGCTTTTCACTTCATTCATTTTTTGTGTGAAAATACTTAAAATTACTAAATTGTCCCAAATAAATAAGTATGGGTCGGGCCGAAAACTCCCGGCCCAATATAAGAGCTTATTGGGCCAAGTATCTGATTTTGATGTGACGGTTGGAATTTAGGTCTTTTTAATAACGCGGAAAAGACTAAAAAGCCCTTTAATTTTTTAAATTAAGCAATTTGACTGAGTGATTTTCCTTTAGGACCGTCCCTTTATTTAGCATCCCATTAATTGCGGAAATTAAAGAACGTCCTTATAACTTTATAGTAATTAATTAAATTAAATATATCCACATATTGGGTCTATTCAAATTGATTATATATAATACACAGTAAAATTATTTAAAATAACGTAATGTGATGGTTGAGAATCTTGAGATGGTGACATTTCATCAAATAACATTGGATATTATTGTGTTATTGCATTTATTGTTATTGGTACACAAGTCGTGCACTGCACATTCACAATTCGATTATGTGTACATCACATAAAAGGATAATAGTAATTAAATACTAATAATACAAAATTAGAGTAATTAATTATACACATTAAAAGACATATCACGCATAGTTTCAAATTTTGGGATACCGACAAAAATCAAAGAAGATAAACATATGATCCAACATGTTAGAAAAGTCCTAAATTCAAATAATATGATTAATAATTGATTAATTAATTAATTAATCACTCGACCGGTTTGCGTTGATTAGGGTCTTAATAACTTCTTGATTCCTCAAATGGACTTTAATGGCACTGCTTTGCTAATTATTAATTAATTAATCTCTTTGACTGGTTCCTCTATATTTTCTTTTTTATTTTTTTATATTTTGAGAAATTGGGAAATGGAAACGCCACGTAGCATGTAATGTTATTACTTAATAAGTCTTAATTGTCGAACTAAATCCAATTTAAGGATCTTGTTGCCAGTTGTATTCTTTTTTACTTTAATCTAAAATATTTACACGACAATTATATTCATGCATGAGGATTGAAAGTTAAAAAAAAAGTTTCATGATAGAAGAGTGATAATTGGAGTATAATAGATCTTGCCTACTATATTTAGAATATCAAAATATATTTTAATTAAATAAATAAACTATAATTAGGCAACATTATAATTATAATAACGTGAAAATATCCAAAAGACTAGGATGAAAAGGTCTATATACGGATCACCACAGCACATATATAGCAAAACTAACAAATATTGTGATAATATTATTTATATTTTGGTATCTTAAAATATAAGAAGGGAAAATCAAGATTCTATAAAACAATAGGTTCAATCCTCATAAATCATAATATTAATTCGTGGAATATTAATAATAACAATAACAATAATAATAATAAATGATAGTGTTGTGACTAGGGGTGTCACGGTACGGTATACCTTAATAAAATCGGCATACCTTATACCTTACCTTATTTTCGGTATACCTTACCTTATTTCGGCATACCTTTCTTTCACGATATACTAAAATATAATGAACGACACCTTACATAACATTCAACGTATAAAAAAAATATTAAGTGTTATTTTTATAATAATATAATTTTTGAGATTAACTATTAATATCGGATAATTAATTATTAAAATATTAGCTAATTATATTATTATATAACTATTAGATTTAAATATATGAATCATAAACTTACAAATTTTATCATATATGCAAGATATATTATAACAAATTAAGTATATTTTCATTAATTATATATTACAACTTATATTATATTTAAAATCAAATAGATATAGTCATATAATTATATAAAATACTTATATTTTTAAAACGTACCTTTGATTATAATTATCTTTATTTTATTATAATTAGTTATATAATTATTTAGATTGATATGCTAGTTTTAGAAAAAAAAATTAGTAGAATTATATTATAACTAATAGGTTATGTAACAAATAATATGTCTTGTTCAATCTTTTCAATTATAAAAAAACTCACATATTTTATAATTTGTCACTAATGTTAACTATAATTATATGTACATACATATATATATATATATATAAAAGAAAACAATGGTATATACTAATTTTTCCAATATATACTGCGGTACGGTATATGACGGTATACCTCGGTATTTGGAAAACTTATACTTTTACCTTACCGAAAAGTTTGGTACGGTATCATACCTTACCAAAATTTTCGGTATACCTTTTCTCGATAAATTTTAACAGCCCTAGTTGTGACTATGAATTTGGGATATAGGTTAAAATATTTGTTAAAATAAATTAGCTGTTGACCAGCAAAAATTGCTTGAGATTTAATACTAATAAATGCCTTTCCTTTTAAGGTGACCATTTGCTTCCTCTTCTTGTTTTTAAATATATGTGGACTTCTATATTGTACATTTTTTCTTAGATTGAGAGAGTATTATTTTAGTTAGTAATGAATAAAATGAAAGTCACAAAATTATTATGTATATGTGCCATATGGGTTGGTGTGATGTTCTCCTCGTAAATAGATTTTGATAACATCAAACATGGTTCGGAATAAACTAATTCAAAAACATTTACAAATAACTCGGTTCAAGTTCTAACTCAACTTGATAAAATTATTGAGATCAAACTCAAACACTCTTCGAATTCATATCTAAACAAACTTTTCTCCCACTAAATATCAAATAACTCAGCTGAATTCCTCTATTCGCCTAATATATTCCGTTTCAAATTTCCACCACCACTTATTAAAAATTAAATTCTGCAATAATATTGCTTTCCCAATTATTGAAACAAGCCAATAATTAACCTGCCTTTTGATTACTTTTCCCTGTTCAAACTTCTCCCTCCAAGTGGCCCCACTTCATTGGCCAGTCAAACATGCAAAATCCCCATTTTAGCCCTCAAACAGTTTTAATTCACATTTGGTTCCCTAATTACAATTTTATCAAAAAATAAATTTTAAATATTTAAATCAGTGCTGATAATTGTCAGTGAGTGAGTGAGTACTGCTATCACTTCTTCTGTCTGGCCAAAAGCAGCCACAAGTTATATAGCATGCAAATTAAGAAAATAAAATTATGCGTGTTAAAAATTATGAGTTAGTATTTTAAAGGGTAATTTTTTATACTTTTTAAATAAATAACCAATTTTAATGAAATAAAAAAAATGTTCATTTTTAGTGGGATGGAAAGAATAATTACTCTATTTTCTTTCTAAAAACATCCAAAAAATCATAACTTCCCAAACAAACTCCACCTTTTATCTTTCTTTTTGTTTCATTATTATTTATTTAATTTTGATAAAAAAAATTATTACTCTATTCATTTTAATAATAACAATTCATTTATTTTTTACACAAAAAATTAAAAAATACTTTATAATTAAAGAATTTTTTTATTAACAAGAGGTGACAAAAAATACGGATCATTATTATCGGAACAAAAGTAAAATTATTTATGTATTTTCCTATCAAAGAAAATCTTTTTGTCTCTTCAGCAATCACATTTCTTGCTCACTGCTGAGCCATTTGGGAGAGAGATGTGATGTAGAAGAAGAAGCTAGAGAGAATACAGCAGTGAAATTGACAGAAAGGTGTGATGTGTTTTTCATTTTGATTATTTATTTCAAGAAAGTGGGAGAAAAATAATAAAGATTTGTCCTTTTTTCCATTCTCTTCTCGATGAGAAAATTTATGCTAATTTCTATGGAGGGTCAGAGAATGAGTATCTGATTTCTTAATTTTGACTACTCTATGCTGTCTTCAGGTACTGAGAAAACATACTGCCTAATCATCTGTCAAGCCCATCATTTGCTAATGATTGAGTGGGATATTATTTTGTTATTCTCTCCAATTTATTTGCCATTTTTGTAATTGCAGAGGTATTTATTGTCCGGGTCATTGATGTTTTTGATCTGATTTTGAGCTGCATCCACTTTTTTCTTACACCCTTATGATGATGGTCCATGCACAGAAAAGTCCCAATTCTTTGCTACAATTGCTCTTTACTTCTTTTGGTTCTATGCATTTTTTTTCTTTTTTTGGGTGTTGCTATCCTTATTTCCTTAGATTTTGTCGGGTTTTAAAGAATTGAGGATCTTGGGCCTTTAACGTTTCTGATCTTTGTCAAAGATCGAAGCTTTAAATTGATTTCTCCCCTCAGTTGAGCTTAGACATGCATCAAGATTTTGAATTCGGAAGTGTCTCTTATCAAGTTTTGGGTGAATCTTTTTGTAAATCTGTTTTTGTTCAAAGCCCTTCATTGAGAGAGAGAGAGAGATTCATTGAGAGAGAGAGAGAGAGATTCATTGAGAGAGAGAGAGAGACTGTGCTTTCTCTTTCAGAAGGAGAAAGGGTGTGTTCTTGAACATTTTCTATTCCTCATATTGGTTTCTGGTTATATTTAATCCACGCTTTGCTGCATGTGTTTCTTGAATTCTGTGCTTTTTGTGTTGTTATATATTAGATCTGTGTGTTTCAAGGAGTAATGTTTTGTTCTTTACTTTTGATTTTGTTGGGGTTATGAGTAATGAGTTATGCTCACAAATGTTTCTTTATGCTGCTTATGTATCCAGTTTTGTGAACTTGTGTTATACCATCACCATTCAACACAATCTTGAGGGGTTCCCTTCCCTTCCCTATGAGAGGATTCGATGATCACGTCGTTATGGGGGATTGGATGCCCCCGAGCCCGAACCCGGGTGCCGTGTTCCTATCAATGATGAACGAGGATGTTGCATCACGACTAGCAATGGAATCCGATACCGGAAATAGAGGCGTTCCGCCTTTTCCCGGCCATGAACAGCATGGTGCTTCAAGGAATGGCGAAGAAAAGAATCCGAGCCAAGCTAGTTTCGGAGATGGTGAGAGGAACAACAACTGCTTTGCAGTTAACGAACCGAACTTGAGCTCAAGAGGAGGCCTCATGGAGAGAATTGCGGCCAGGGCTGGCTTCAACGCTCCAAGGTTGAATACAGAGAGCATCCGAGCTGCTGATCTTTCTAAGAAACCGGAAGTTCGGTCACCTTATTTGACTATACCTCCTGGCCTTAGTCCGACCACCCTGCTCGACTCCCCGGTTTTCCTCTCTAATTCGTTGGTAAAGTCTTCGTTACCGTGTGCATTCATTAGTCTTTCACCAACTTATGCACAAGAAATAGGCATAAGGGATGGAAGAAGCAATTTATCTTCAATGTTTAGGGTGTTTAAGTGTCTGATGATCTGTTTTGTCGTTGTGATTCGTGTTTTTATCCGGTAAACGAGTTCGTGCTCGACTTCCTAAGAACAATGCTGAGATTTTGGGTGCTACATTGCAGGTTCTGCCATCGCCTACGACCGGGAAGTTTTTATCTGCCACAAGTGGAGACAATCCGGACTTGACGTTGATGGCAGGCGATTCCGATAAGCGGAAGGATAACAGCTTCGAGGACATCAATGCCTCGTCGTTCGCATTCAAACCTATCGACGAATCTGCTTCCTTCCCATACTCGAATGCAACAAACAAAGTAATTTGCTCTACACCTCTTCTTTACATGTATAGTGAACAAGTTTATCTGCTAGTAAGTTTATCTTGTAGTACTTTTTTGTTTAACGAATCGAATGATTTAACGTGTTAGCAGACTTTTCGGAGTGCCGGGTTTATGAGAACGCACTTGGCGAGCAATAGTACACTCTTTCATGAGGCGGGGTTCGGTAAACCGGAACTAAGCAACAACGGTAGCAGTGATCTGCTGCAGCAGGCTCCCGACGCCTCTGCTGGTGCGGTCGTGGAGCATTCTCCGCATTTTGATGAACAAATCGACAATGGAGATCAGAGAATGATCAGCGGAGATCCGAATGGTGGTGGCTGCACGGGTGAGGATGGTTACAATTGGAGAAAGTATGGGCAGAAACAGGTGAAAGGAAGCGAGTATCCTCGTAGCTATTATAAATGCACGCACCCGAATTGTCTCGTGAAGAAGATAGTGGAACGATCGCAGGAAGGTCACATCACGGAGATAATCTACAAGGGCTCGCATAAGCACCCGAAGCCTCCTCCGAACCGGAGATCGGTTATGGGGTCCTCGAATGCACTCGGTGAGATGCAGCTCGACTCTCGTGAGCCCGGTGATTCCATCTGGTCTGGTGTGCAGAATGGGAATGTTACGGGAGGTGCATGGAAACGAGACAATATCGAGTCGACTTCCTCAGCAATGCAGGGCCAAGATTACAGCAATTGTGGGACTATTGGTGCTGCTTTGCAGGCTCACAATGGTAGCACGTACGAGTCCGTGGAGGGCGTCGATAAGTCCTGTACTTACTCGAACGATGAGGAAGAGGACGATCGTGCAACACATGGCAGCGTATCGTTAGGTTATGATGGCGAAGGAGACGAGTCAGAGTCGAAAAGAAGGTTTCTGCCATTTTCTATCTTCCCTTACATTTCCTATTAACCTAAGGGAAGGAAATAGGAGATAGGATGACTGAATGCTTATCTTTTGCCGTATTTGCAGGAGGACCGAGACGTATGCACCCGAGATGAGTGGTGCATCGAGACCGATAAGGGAGCCGAGGGTCGTGGTCCAGACAACCAGTGAGGTCGACATCCTCGACGACGGGTACCGTTGGAGAAAATACGGGCAGAAAGTAGTTAAAGGAAATCCAAACCCAAGGTTCAAGACCTTTTTTAAATTCAATTACATTAAATTTAAATTATCTTGAGCATTAACGTAACTACCGATAGGTTAACACACGCACACTGATTCAAAACCATCACTCCTCTTTGTGTAATTATATATCCTAATGCAGGAGCTACTACAAGTGCACGAATACCCACTGCGGCGTGAGGAAGCACGTGGAACGAGCCTCCCACGACCTCAAGTCCGTGATCACCACCTACGAGGGCAAGCACAACCACGACGTCCCGGCAGCACGCAACAGCGGGGCCCACATGAACTCTGGGGGCAATGAGAAAACGCTCCCTTCCTCCCAACAAGCTTCGAGCAGTGTCAGCAGGCCCCAGCCCTCCCACCTCCGGAGCACCACAGCCTGGTACGACAGACCTCCCCTAGGACCCTTCGGTCTGCCCCCGGGCCGCCCGCAGCTAGGACCGAACCATGGCTTTGGCTACGGAACGAACCAGGCCAGGCTGGGATTCGGGCCTAACCAAGGCAGGTTACCCACAATGCCGGTTCATCCGTATCTCGGTCATCAATCCCGGCCAATGAACGATATGAGTGGTTACATGCTGCCGAAAGTCGAGCCGGTGACGGATACGGGCTTGACCGACGACGAGAACGGTTCTTCATCGGTTTATGAGCAGCTTATGAGCCGATTACCGCCCGGGCCAGAGATGTAAATGCTCAAAAACTTTTTTTTCTTGAGCACCAAAGAAAGTAGACTTATGGAATATTACAATATCTATACATAAATATATATAAAACTCTTTATCATATCTCATTTTCAACTGTTGCTAAGTATAAATCATTCTTTGGTGTTGCAAACTTGCAATAAGGAAATCTTTAAGAGTAATGAAACCTCCTTTGTTTCTTCCTATATTTCTTGAGGTGAAGTTAGATTTTTTTATGCCTTGTTATTTAAGTTTGTGGTGTGTATTTCATTCTTATAGGAAAAATATTACTCACTTTTACATGAAAATTGAATTTATGGACCTTTTTTATTTGCATTCAAATTAGGTATTTGTCCTTTAATTTTAATCTTATTATATATATTAAAATGTCTTGTTTATAAAATATACATTGTACTTTTATATTAACTAATACTAAATTTAGTGCTTATGATTACATGATTAATTTTATTGCATAAGTGAAATTATGTCCAAATTTTAGTATTATTATTGCATTATTGTCCCAAGTTTAACCTATCAATCTATCATATTGCATAAAAGAATACTTAATTTGATGTAAATTTATATACTTTTTTTCAAAATATATTAGATTTTATCTATTCCTAACAAATTTAAATATGTGGTGAGAGAAAAAAGAAATTTGAGGAAAGTTATAAATTTATATCAAATTAATTCATTAAAGTCATTTATAGGAAAACGCCAAAAATAAATATCTAAATATGTAATAAAATAAAAAATAATAATAGAGAAAAAAGAAACACTCCTAAGAAGAAGCAAACAAAAAAGAAATGACAGAAGCAGAAGAACTCTCTTCTATTCTACCTATCCAAATTCACAATCCTTCGATCAGAAATTGCGAACTATATATCGTCAAACTTGAACTGATTCTTGGACAGTGCTCGGACTGCGATAATTGGCTTTGAATTGCTGGATTTTGTGCACAATTTCTGCGTATAACACACGCACAGCTTAGCTGGAAAATGAATTTTCTTTGCCGTTGATACAGTTGAACAGATCTTTTACCCAATTGAATTGATTGGATGCTGAGAGAAGTGAGAAATTGGATCTGATCTGAAAGACTGAAATCCCTTTTAGTTTCAGCTCTGGAACTTCACTCAAATTCGCAAGGTAAACCCTCGACGCCGAGCTGAATTTGAAATTTTTGAGTTCAGAATTAGTCAGATCAGCTGACTCATATTTGCACTCACCGATCTGTATGACTAATTGTGAAGAAGGAGAGGGAGTTTTATTTTAGGGTTTTGTAAGAAACCTCATAAAAGATTGGACTTGATTAGTAGTAAGCATGATTTATCAGTAATTGATTTTTGTTCTGTTACTGATGTAGTTCAGGTGTTTCTCTGCTTGTGTTCTGATTACAAAATAGAGGATCGCGGAGAAATGAATTCCTTTGCTGTGTGTATTAGAGTACACACAGCAATATATAGTTGAATTTTCTTTGAAGAGTATTTGAATGCAGCTTAAGTTATTTGATGATTATGGCAATTCTGTGGATTGCAGGTTGAAGAATTTTTGTTTGCTGATCTGGCTGTATATACATAGACTGTATTGTATATCGGACGGCTTAAAGAGATGCATGCGAAGCATCGGAATTGCCCTGGGAATGGGTACAGGTCAAATATGATGGGGATGGGAGGTGTGGCTGCTGCCTCGCGGATTCCTCCTGAAGGTTTGATGAGAGGTTATCGGGTGTACAATTCCGAGCATAAGAACTATAATCGTGGTGGTTTTGGAAGTGGAGGTCACTCCAAGCAATATCAACTGCCTCCGCCGCCTCTGAGGGAGACCGACATTTTCATGGAAGCTGGAAGGATGGCTGCCGAGTATTTGGTTTCTAAAGGCATGTTGCCACCAAATGCACTTTCAGGCAAGTGGCAGAGTGATGGGATGAAGAACCAGGTTGGGAGTTTCCAGGGTGTTAGGTCTAATGAAGCTGAAAAATTACCGAGTGCTGTGGATAGCCGTGTATCAGCTCATTCTCGTTTGGGAAATGTTGCTCTAGATGCAGGTCCAGGTAGGAGAAAGTATTCTGATGAATATAATTCGATGGGTTCTAGAACTTCTATTCGAGGAAGGAAAAGAACTGGGTCCTTCAAAAGTTATGGGTCGGAGGTCAGTAGAGAATTGGGTAGAAGCGGATCACTGACGGAGAAGTTTAGAACTTTCCACAATGCTGAGGCAGAGCGTGATGCTTCTGTTGGATATCATGGTGAGCAGCCTGCTGGTAAAGATGGTAATTGTGAGAGACGTAGTTCATCACCTGGTGAGACAGCTCAAGAAATGGAAAGTGAAACTCAAATAGCATCTGGATCCGAGAAACCCAACTTAGTGGAAGAGGCCAGTGGGGATAACAGTACTTTGAGTAATGAGAAGAGTCTAGCATCAGATGTAAATGGCGAAGCCACAAAAAAATCTGATGATGAAGCTGAGTTAGTTAAAGAGCGAAATATTGAAGTTAATTTGCAGCAGAAGAATGAAGAGAAAAAGGAGGTTGCATGTTCTGGAACAGAGGATACTTTGGTTAGTGGGGACTATGTTGATTTAATCAAGCACTGCAAATTTATAAAAGTTCCTACAAAAGCACGATCGTCGTTGACAATGAAGGGTTTGAAGGGTGATCAGAATCCCATTAAAGAAGATGAGAGTGTTTCCAAGAGAGAACCTTTGGAAGATTCTGGAGTTCATATCATTGACGTTGACATTGAAAATTCAGCTGGTAATGCTGCTACCAATCAAAATCACGAATCTAAAAGCCTTCAGTCAGATGACTCCACTTCGGAAAAAGAAACAAATATTACACACTCAACAAGATCAGCACGAAGCTTGCGGTCCAAATCTTTTCCTAATAGATCTGTATATGAAGACCATCAACCAGATGAGGGGGTGTCTGGATATGGAAGGTCAAAGTCGGTGGTTATGGAGCAAGGTGAAAAACGGGCCATGGATTGTAACCCTGATGATAAGGACGATTTTAAAAAACTTAGACAATGGTTTCCTTTACAGTCACAGGATGCTCAATCGAATAGCTCCCCTCCAATTTCTAGCTCAACGGAAAAGAAGCCACTATCACAAGAACCAAGTACTTCGCAGGGTGCTCTTCTGGTTCCATCTCTTGATCAGAATAGTTTGGGTATTTCACTTTTTCCGAAAGATCATGCTGACACGTGCGAGTTCATGCAAGAAAAGCAGCTGTTTCCATGTTCATTTAAGACTTGTGACCTGAATCTTATTGGAGCTTGTGATGTCAACGAGAATCATGATGCGGATCCCATGCTTGTTTTTTCATCTATTACCCAAACTGGAAAAGCAGCAACACCTATTGATGTTGATCTGTCCATGGGCAATAATGGTATTATTCCTAATAAAACTAGTAAGCACAATGTGAATGAGAAGGATATTGAGGTTATAGATTTAGAAAAGGATTCTGCACATGAAGAGAGAACTTTCGGTAATCCTGACAGAAGGTTAGTTGTTAAAACATGCACATATATATATTCACAAGTACTTATATTGAACACACAAGACAAGGAATACTTGGATGTTGAAATTATTTTTAACTGCTTTTGCATCTCGTGCCTCAATCTCATTATTTGTCGCATTTAATCTGCTTATTGCGAGTGTATGGTTATTGATAATGTCTTTGTCATTCAGGGGAGATACTGTATTCACTGACCTGGATAGCTTTCCTAATCATGTACCCAATGCTAATGGGATGCCTGACGTTCAGGATGGTTATGGACTCATGATATCCGAACTTCTCGGAAATGACAGCCCAAACTGTACTTCTGTACCGACAGATTTGAATTCTTTGCACAATCATATGGGTCTACCAAATGCAGAGGTAAAGGACTTGAATACTGATTGCCTCTAATGCCATTGTTCTGTTGTGATCAATTTGAAGAGCCCAACTACTTAGCTTTTCAAACATATATAGTTATCAACATGTAACTACTTTATGCGAAAAGGAAAAGAAATGCTTAGTACATAGCTTAGTTGCTCATTTTGTGGTCTGACTTGATTGTCTTGAATATCTTACATTTGATTTCTCTTATTTTAAATAAATCACAACTAGTGAACAATAATTCTCTTACTTATCTCTGATGTTGTGTTCTATATTTGTTGCAGGGAATACTTGGCGATGACGACTCAATTTATATGTCCCTGGGAGAGATACCAATAAGTATGCCTTATACTTCAGTTTAATGATTAATCTTTTGTTAGTTGACTGTCATTGCAATTCCTTTCTTGATTCTTTGAATAGTTTATCAATCTATTATTATATAATGTGAAACCTATTTATATTTCTAGCATGCATTTTTAGTTAAAAATGAATTTCATGTATCAGTAACACAACATTATCCCTAAACATTCTTATAGGAGAAAGATCCCCATGTATCCTCTCTCTTGACTATAATTGGTATACAACTAGTTGTGAAGGAGTAGGCTTGATCTATTGTGATTTTTTCCTGAACCTGAGCTTTTAGATGTTATTGCTAACGAGTAGCGGGAACAGTTTAATTTTCAGTATTGTTCATAAACATGCTTCATCACAAGGTTTATCTTTATTAATGATGCCTCTCTCATTTCTATGGATCAAAAAGGATCAAACTAAGTTGTCCCTGCAGTTTTCATTACAGACTTATTGTTGGGCATCTAAGCACATGTCTGCTAGTTCTATTCACATAGTTTTTCCAGCAATGGCAACTAAGATACTCCTCTACTCTACTATGATAGTTTGTATTCTTAGCTTGCACGTTTCTGTTCTTGCAACGGGTACAATATCTCCCTCCATTACTCACTTTCTCTCTCTCTGAGCACGTTACCATTGATTCGTTGTAGGCATACTGGGAGCGTGGGAGCAGCCATCGCAGGACTATGGGAAACCATTTTGAGCAGTACATTGATGCTGTGCTCGACCATTTCTTCTCGGTCTCTCGTTAGTGTAATCCAGTTGCAACGGTTTTAGCTGCATTCGACCACGACTCTCGACCCATCTTCATTGGTAATGTGGATTCTAGTTGATTTTAGAATGTAGAAGAGGATATCTCATAACCAGAATGGTTATATTATGTATGTAGAGTATTGAAGAGATACATAACCACTAACAACAATACACTCATTCTGTAACCTTTTGTATTCTGCATAGGTAATGTGGTTTTCTGTTTTGAGAATGAATCTATTTTCTGCCTAATGATTTTGATCTTCTTTTCTTGAAATAAAAGCATATAAATTAGTACTATTATTTATTTGTTTATCTTAATTCACACACGCACATATTGGCTTTTATTACATAGTTTATATTTATACTATTGAAATTATTTTACAAGCTATATTGGTTAATTAAATTATTGAAGTTGTCATGTCAGGTTTATTTTAGCCACTAGTTTTTTCATATTTTTTTCAAAACACGTGTTACAGCATATTTGAAAAAATATTTATAATTATAATTTTAAAATTTGGAGTCAAACTAAACAAACAAAAACTATATACCAACCCCTTTATAATTATAATGGTGATTATAAGAACCTAGATATATATAGACTAAAATAATATCATGGCCTATATAAAATTATTATAAAAATCACGATTTTATTCTTGGATTTTGTTTAAATTATATTTCAAAAAGGACATAGATGTTCTAATTTTTTTTGGGGGGGTGGGTGGGTTGAACTGCATAAAGTAAGTTGTTATTAACACATAAAATTTATTATAATATAAAAATAAGTCCTAATAGCATTTATTAATAAAAATTGAATATTTTCTCAAAAAAAAAAATTAAGCTTGAAAAAGGTCACATTTACTACTTACTGGTTTAAATAAAATTGTCCATGTAAATTAATTAATCAAAAGCCAATGCAACTATTTATGATGCTTTATGTGTTCAATTGATAAATGCACATTGCTTCAATGATAGTACTTAATTAGTTTTGTCCAAACATATTAATATCTAATCCAAAATTAGGCAAATTAACTCAAGATTATTAATAATTAGGTCAGCACCATCTCAATCAAATTGGATTTCTTTTTTTTATATATAAAAAGTATATAATATATAACTACACAGTTGATTTAGTTATGGATTTAATTTGAACACTTGATCACTTGCCTTTCAAGTTTCAATTTGTGGCTATCCTATATAAATACACATGATTAAATATATGAACCTATAATTAAAGCTACTAATTGCGGTGATTAACAAGTTATTCTTGCCAATTAAAATCATAGCATAGTCATATGCAAATATTGTAGAAAACACACTCATTAATTAGTATTATATTCGTTCTTAAATTTGAATTCCACATATAATTGAACTGCATATAATTAGTAACTAAATCTCTCAAATTCGTTTATGCACTACTAATTACAATTATAAAATAGCAAACTATGAAAAACATTACAACTAGTATTTATTTGGTATTAATTATCTTTTTATATATATAATTACAAACCAATATTCATTTAAAATTTCCTTTATATTTTAAAATCACAATTAACTTTTATGCACCATGAATTTTGAAATTGTAGCATACGCTAAGTTTTAACTGCATTTAGAATTTTCGTCTGATTATAGCAATTAGAATCCTAAAAGCCTTAAATTATAGTAATTTATAACATGAAAGTAGAGACTTGCACGAAACATAGTTACCTAATTAAATTAAATACATTCTACATATGTCCAAGTTCAAATTACACTTTGTTAAAGAAAAATTGGGAGAATACAGGAAATAGAGGTCACCAATTAAATTCTGTTTTTTGCAAATAAAATTAAAAATAAATCGATACGTACTACTATTTAAACAACTTTATAGTTGATCAAGTTGCATTGAGTGCACATTCAATATGCATATCACATATGCTTGACCAACTATTCACACCTTTTGAAATTCCTCTAGATGCTTCAATTATTTATTATATACTCCACCTTTATTGTTTTTAATTTAATTGTTCTATTTCAAATATATATATTAAAATTATGAATAAGTTTATGTTTATGAATACATTTATCAAAAGTGAAAAAATACACATTTAAATTTACATACTCTATTGAGTATGTAAATTAAAAATAATTGAAGGATAATAAAAATATTCATGCATATATATGTATATGTATATATGGCGCTCAATTACAAAATTATCTTTTTCATCTATACATGAAAAAACTCTTGCATGATTATATATATATATATATATATATATATATATATATATATATATCAGTACATCGTTCATGAAAATTTTGAACATTTTTATTTTTAATAATTATACCTATATTAATTGACTAATTATTAATTTTATAATCGTTAACATTATATATTCCATGAGACCCTCATTTAATTCATAATATATTTGATTAATTCATTAATCAAACACTGTTTTTTCTTCAATTCATCACACATATTAATTGATATAGGGGCAAATGCTAAAATACCCATTTTGATAAGTAAAAAATAAAAAGTACCCACTTAAAAATAAAAGATAAAAAATACCCACTTTTTACAATAGCATGATGAAATTGATCATGTGTTCATGTTATTGTAAAATGTGGGTATTTTTCTATTTTTATTTTATGAAAGTGGGTAATTTTACCTATTACCCCATTGATATATAGTGCTAACCCTTATTGCAATCACAATACAATTTAAATAATTATTTAAATCAATACATAATTCATATGTACAATTTTAATAATTAGGATTAATTGTCTCAAAATTCAAAAAATTTCATCAAATTTGGATTTTTCTCATGACGTTTTTAATTTAGCCAATAAATACATAAATTTAAGATTATTTTTTATTTTTCCCACGACTTTTTAATTTGACCAATAAATACATGAACTTATAATTTTTTTCTTATTTTTCCCATGATGATCTTCTTCGATCAAGTTTAAGCTGATTGAAAATATAACATTTTTGTTTTTTTTATATTAACATGTATATGAAAAATAAGGCTTTATATTGTACATCAGTTTAAACTTGATCGAAGAAGGTGACGATGGAGAAAATAAGAAAAAAATCGCAAGTTTAAATATTTATTTGCCAAACTGAAAAGTCATGAGAAAAATAAAAAATAATTTTAAATTTATATTTATTGGCTAAACTAAAAAGTCATGGAAAAAAAATTAAATTTAATGAAAGTTTTTGAATTTTACGACAATTAACCTTAATAATTATTAGTGTACATCTATATTTTTGTTTTAATAAATTTATTATTGATTTTATGGAATATGATCCAGGGGCCCACACACACCAAAACAAAACTTTCATTTCATAGATTAATTTACAAATAATTTAGTTAGCACATTCACAATAAATGAGTTATGATCATTGAGCTCCAAATCTGTTATGACTAGTCAGAAAGTTGTTGAAGTAACCCTTTCAGGCTTTCACCTTATTTATTTCTTATATTTAACTTTTGTAATAATGGGATTAAACTTATATGTTTTTGTTTGTCACAAATTTAATTATTTTAATTTATGCTGCATAGTAATCAAAATATAAGATGTTTTAAAGATTAATGATCATTAATTAATACTAGTTATAAGAATACAATATATTTTCTCACCTTCTATTGAAATGGCAATAAATTAATGAAAGCAATCGAATGTTGGAAAGTGAAAGTTTAATTAGAGAAAGTGACAAAATATCTTAATACTAGTTATAAGAACACAAAATATCTTATATTTTTTGTATGAGGAGAGTATAATCTATTTATATAATTAGTTGAACTTTTGAATATATTGGAATTAAGTACACATTATTACATTTTTAAATGTGCTAATTAATAAGATCAAGCTTGTAATATTTCACAACAAATCATTCTTTATTGTACGTTAAAAGTGTACATTTATTTAGGACCGTACGAAATTAATTTCGTAAGCACATAACACCAAATTAATTTTCAATTACTATAAGAGAAGTAACATATAATTAATTTCGAATAATTATGATTACCAAATGAAAAATAACACAAACAAACACACAAGTATAATAAATAGTTTGGTTAAGCTAAAAACAGGACATCATTAATTTTGAAACATGGGCGCTGCTTTTACCATGATTATTATTTTAAAAAATAAAACACCAAAAAAAAGGGATGAACATGGCACAATTCGATTTCTGAACCTAACAAAAATAGTAACATCGAAAAGAAAATTTCAAATAATTAATAAAAAAATCAAACCAAATTTTGTAAAAATTGAATTAAATAAGGAAAAATAAAGATTATTTTTCAGAAAAATTGTAGAAATATGTCGAACAAGATTCATTTTTTCATACGAAATTATTCATAAATTAAAGCTATATACTAACATGCTAATGTGTTCCAATTTTAATTTTTACATGAAAATACTCTTCAAAAACAGGTATATTTTTATAGTCCGCTCTGAAAGTGGAATGTATTGAATATAATTATGTCGATTTTAAAAAATTAAATATACTAAATCAAATAAAAAATAAATTAAATTTATCGCTCTAAGAGCATCCGCAGTGGCGGGCAGATATGGGGTTGGCAAAATAGGTTTCGGTGGCATTTTTGTAATTAAATGGAACTTTTTAAGTTCAAAATGGGTTTCGGTGTCATTTTTGTAATTAAATGAAACTTTTTAAGTTTGAGGTTTGAGAGATTGTTGGTAGGTAGCAGTGGGGGTTCACACTTTGGGGTTTGGGAAACTCTACTAATCATTATAGAATGATTGAATTTGTGAAAATGATATTAATTTATTTTGTTAATTTAAATTTATAATATAAAATAAATATTTATATTTGTGAAAAACGAAAAATATAAATATTTATTTAATTTAATTAAATAAATAACATTAAAATTAAAATAACAAATTTTAGAAATTAAAATTTCATTACTTAAATTTGAAATACAATACATAATTTAAACCCTAATTTAGAAATTGA
>JAPKLX010000018.1:3595492-3661633 GCA_026898415.1 Leonotis leonurus | reverse complement strand
TACATAATTTAAACCCTAATTTAGAAATTGAAAATTACAATACATAATTTAAATCCTAAACTTATAAATCAAAATCAAACCTATTTTTAATTTGTGCACACATCTTGTTGTGCATCTCGAGTTGCTCGGGAGTCATCCTCGACGTATCCTTCATCAAGATCTTTCAATAAGCAAGTCTTGTTGTTTCGTACGTGAAGGTTGATATTGCGTTGGAGCTTAATTTCAAAGCATCCAACGCTTCGGAGGCACCTTCGTGGATAGGGGCGTTGTCGGAGGCGGAGGCGGAGGCCTTACCTTTGGCTTTTCTCTTGGCCGCCTTCGTCCCCATCGGACGTTCCTCGGGTTCGGGTTGGGCTTCACCACCTTGGGTGGAGTCGCTCGTGAAGCCTTCTCCCATATTATTTTTCCCCCGTTTATTGGAGGAGGTGTCGGGAAGAACTCGTTGGAACTTTTGCGTGTTCAGCAAAATCTCCCAACAATGCCGATATTTGAAGTTGGCATTCTTCATTTGTTTGTACTCCGCCAACGCCTTTTGATAGACGTCGTAGTCGGAGTTGCCGCTCGCCCATCGATCGGAGCACCGGTTGTAAATCGCACAAAACTCACGTGTCAAATTTTGGATACGTTGCCAATGACACTTCAATTGTCGAAGGTTGCGAGGCCTCGACAAGTTTTGGCGGTTGAAGGAGTCGGTGATGCGCTTCCAATAGGCCTCGGCCTTTTGGTTGTTGCTGAGATAGGGTCTTGGCTTGTGTCTAGCCAAGTGCGACAAAGTATGATGTCGTCGGCCTCGGTGTAGGCTTGATCATTATTGGGATGATCCGAACTCTTGCTTCGGGAGTGAGCAAGAGGCTCGTCCGTACCCTCCTCCAAGGAATCGTTCAAGTTGATTTCTCCGGTTTCATCGGATTGTTGTCGGTCGGTTGAGGTGGTTGAGAATGTAGGAGACGGTTGTGACCGAATTGGGGTGCGAAAGGAGGAAGTTGAAACCCGGGATAAGTTTGGCCGGGGTAAGAATTAGTAGAAAAAAGAAGAGGGTTGAATTGTGAAAGTGAGTAATTAATTTGAGATTGAGGGGAGTGAATGTAGGGCGAGGGAATATAGGGTGAATAATTGCCGGACGAATTGTTGTCCGAGTTTTGGTTGTCGGAGCTTGCACCTTGACTCCCACTTCGGAATAAGAACGGATTGAATTCGTCATCCATGATATTTTTTGGTAAGTGTATGAAATGAGTAGTGAGTGGATATGTTTGAAAGATTGGAGGATAAATGAGATGTGTGAAAATGTGGGATTGGAATGTTGTATTTATAGATGAATTTATAAATTTTTTTTTTGAAAAAAAGGAAAAAAAAATCAGAAATTGGCTGGGGCGCGCGCCCGGGACACCTGCAGCGGTGAACCCGCGCGGGGCGCGCGCCCCAGCGCCCGATCTCACACTAGCACGCCCCAGCGCGGGTTTCACGCCCGAGCGCGCGCCCCTCCCGTCCCCCGAAGCTGCCCGGGGCGCGCGCCCCAGTACCGCTGTGGATGCTCTAACGGTATGCAGTAAAATCGTAATTAGAGGGAGGGAGCGAGGGTAAAACCGGAAAAGAAAGATAGAAATTGATGAATCATGCAAAGAAATTGAATCCCCAAAAAGAAAAGAGGAGAAGAAGAAGAAAGTAGAAAAGAGAAGCAGTTCAAATGGGTATGGTATTAAATAAATTGAGGAAATTGGGAGGAAAAAACCCTGCAGTAGGGTAGGTATAGGATAGGACAGCTTTTTTAGACTAAGACTGCTCCTCTCTCTCTCCACAATTTTGGTTGTTTCTTTCTTGATAGTTTCTCTTTTCCCCTTACTCCTATAATATCTTTTTCTATTCTTTCTTTTTTCTCCTCACGCATATTCATTTTCACAGAGAGGTGAATCGTGGGGTGTTTAATGGAGAGAAGAACCTGATGCCCCTTTTGATGTGTGAGTGGGTGGTGCCTCTTTTCTCCCTCTATCTCTATCTCTCTACACATACATACGTTGATACAATTATTATACATACACTAACATTAGCATTAGCTCATCATTCATTTACCCTCTTCTTCCTCTCTCTCTCTCTCTCTCTCTTCTTCTCTTTGCTGCTGTACTGTTTAACGCCTCTATAGACTGTAGCGCACATCAGATAACCTCAGTTTCGGACCCATTTTTCTCCTCCTTCTCTAAGTGTTTTCCAAGCTGTAAAGGTTTGTAATTTCTTGTAGCCTTTAGGTTTGGTGTTGAAGGGTTCATCTCATGAGCTGGAGGCCTTGATTTCTTGGGAGGTGCTTGGATTTTTTGTTTCTTGGTGGGTTTGTGGTTTAGGCTGTCTCATCTTCTGCTGCTTGTAATTTCTCATGTTCTTTGCTTGAAATTGCCACCTCCCTTTTCTGCATAACTCACTAGCTCTGTGATTTTATGATCTATAGTTGTAGTTCATGGCGATTTGATTCTTTTCTGGTTTTTGTTTACTACTAATATTTTCGAGGGACTTTGCTCAAGAACAAGTCTTCTTCTCTTTTGTGAGCAAATCTGGGCTTTCTCCTCTTTCGATGACGGAATTTTCTTCTCTTAATTTATACTGTTTCTCAAACAGTTTCGAATGCTTAATTTCTCCCCAATCTTTCTCCTAACCTAGAAAATCTTGAGCTCTACCTATCCTCACCACAGTCTTGAAAAAAGCCCCAAAATTTTCTGTTTCTCTTGTAGATTCATCATCTCATTTTCTTTTTTAGCACAGATTTCGCTTTCTCGGTATGTTTTTTGGGAGTGCATAAGCGCTTAGTTGTCATCCATGTTGAAAAGCTTCAAGAAATTCATGTACTTTGTCTCGGTTTACCCACATAAAATGACGATTGAGTAGGGTCTTATCATCATTAATCTCTCCCCTCTCCCCAAAATTTGAGCCTTTTTCTAGCTCAATCAAGCCCCCTAAACACCTGCAAGATGAACTGAGACGCTCCTATGCTTCAGATTCACATAAAATAACGTTTGTGGGAGGGGTCCTAGAGTTTACTGTTCATGTCTGAAAATCTTCAAACTTGTGGGTCTTGTGTTAACACGTTGGTTTGTGTATGTATATGCAGGAGTGATGGATTAATTGGAAAAAAGGTTAGATCTTTAGGTGAGGTGGGGCTGTTTCTTTGATTATTCTGCTACGGCGGCGGCGGCGGTGGTGGGGTACCGGTGGCGCGGCCTACTATTTTAAGAGTGAAGGAGAGAGGAAGTTCTTGTGACTGTTTGGGTAAACAGCACAAGAAGGACGACAAAGGATAGCAGCAGATGTTATCCACTGAAAACCCACCTCCAGATCTCTGTGAAATCTCGCAACTGAAAAGTGGCAGCGATGAGAATACTAATAAACAGCAGCTTGAGGTAGATCTGTTCAAGTCAGGCCTTGATTACAACAACCCACTTTCCAAATTCTCCATAAGGTAAAAAAGAAAATGAAAAAGAAAGAAACTTCCTTAATCTCTCTTTCTAACACTTTGTTGTAGCTTGTAAAGCCCTCCCTTTCTCTCTCTTGCTGATTTGATTATATTTTGATTAGTCAGAATATCAGATCCAACCTGTATCTAGTGACGCCTTTCTCCATTAACCAAGATTTGAAGGTTTTTTAATCTATGCGTTGATTATGTTGTTTGTGGGCAGGTTTTGGCTTTGAGGGCCCTTCTCTCACTGAGTATAAAGGTTTTGTTCTATTGTTTATGATAACCGCCGTTTTTAGTCACTTTTGAACACTTGTGTTTGGGCAAAACTTTCTCTTTTGGTCATTTTATGCTCCGATGACGATGGATGACAACACCTGCTTGTGATCTTTACATAAAACCTCATTGCTTGCTAGTATTTGTTGTCTGAATTCTGTTTAAGTTGATGTTTTAGTACAGGTTGTGTGTGGCTGAGTATTTGCTGCTGAATCCTCTGCCAAAAGATCTTTTTTTTTTGTGGTGTTTTGGTTTCCTCTCTTCTCCTAACTAGTTATGATTTTGGTGTTGATGAGTTAAGTATATTGCTGCAGGGATTATGTGTTCAATACTCGGGGGAAAGATATCGAGAACAATTGGCCGTTTTCGCAGAAGAATTTGCAGCTTTGTTTGAGGCACGGAGTGAAGGATGTGTTGCCTCCTTTCCACTCTCTGGGTTCTGCGGGAAACCCATCGATAGAGGAAGCTGTAGTTGATAGTTTAAGGTATTCTGATGTGAGATATACCGCGTTGAGCGATGGCAGTGTTCGGAAAAGGCCAGCCGTGACTGTTGAGAACAACTTGAGTGAATTTGAGGAGGATAGAGAGTTCCCATTGACCACAACGAGTCAGTCTTGTTCTGATTTAAATTCTGTTCTTCCGATTAGAAATAGTTGCTTGGAGCCAGAAGCTCGGTGTATGCTAGTATCTTGTAGCGAGAAGCCCAAGTTTGCAGTTCGAGAGTTCAAGAAGGGTGAGAGCAATATTCAAAGCCCGGTCAAGAAGTGCAGGTTGAGCGGAAAGCTAAACAATACTACTGTGGAACCGAAATCAAACGAAGATTCGGCTGTAAACACTCCTGTGGTTTCAGAAACAATGGCTTCAAAAGTGTGCCCGGTGTGCAAGACGTTTTCGTCGTCCTCTAACACTACTTTGAATGCCCACATCGATCAATGCCTTTCTGGGGAGTCCACAATTAAATGGACATCAAATGCTAAAGTGATTAAGCATAGAATAAAACCGAGGAAGACAAGATTGATGGTCGACATTTATGAGACGGCCTTAAGCTGCACGTTGGAGGATCTTGATAAAAGAAATGGAACAAACTGGGCTTCAAATATGGGCCTTCACCCCCAGGATTTGGAGGCGTCTTCGGAGGAGAAGAAAACATACTCTCCGTTCGATTTTGAGGACACCGACGACCAGGCAGGTGCTGTATATATCGACTCCAGTGGCACCAAGCTCCGAATTTTATCAAAGCTCGATCATCCGCCTGCAAAGTTAAGTGCTAGTGATTCCGGAGTATGCCAATTTGTGAAAAGAGATAAAGGACTCAAATTGCTTTCAAGTAATAAGAAGAAGAGGAATCATACTGTACAGAAAGGTGAGTTTCAGAAGAATTATCTCGATGGGCAAGGAAGTTGCTCTCCGGTTCCCGACTCTCCTCCTCATGGTCCGAGATGTTTATATCCAAGAGTTGAGGTACGTTCTTTCTTCCTTTGCTTTCTGCCTTCGACTGCATCAATTAGGGATTGATTTTCTGCCTTGTAATTATGTGAGAAAAGCTTAATAATTCTTGGTTATGTTTCAGCTTAATAAATTTGTCGTCTTCCCTTTGAAACGGGCCATGTATTTGTTCACAGGTTAATGATGATCGTCAAAAGTTATTACCCCCTCAAGGTCACAAGGAGGTTGATCCTACAAAGACCCCCTCCCCCACAGCCTCTGATCATAAGAAGCTTGATGATTTTGGAATGATTAAGAAGTGGGTCAGCTCCAAGCGTACCGGCCTAAAAAGAAAGATCAATCGAGAGCTTGGGAATCAGCTTTCGGATAAAAGTTTGAAGAACTTGAGAATAAAAAGTGTTTCGTCACTTGGCGATAGAGGAAATAGCGATAGTGCTCCACTATCTCCAATTTCATCTGATGAAAATCCTTCGTCGCCTCCTCATGGCCTCAAAAGGAAGGAGAACCTTTGCAGATCTCTTGATGGATGGACTGAATTACCTCGTGTAAGGAAGGGACCCGGGTTCTCCTTGTTGAGATCCGAAAATGTACATGGTAAGAAAAATCCACCAATGTCCTCCAAATTGATTGTTAGGCGGTTGAGAAAAGAGAGCGCCTTGGATCATGAGCACCCTTTAGCTTCTCCAAATCGTGAAGAAAGTCACGCTTCTTCTCGCGGTAACAAGAAAATGGGGATTAGGAACGATAGTACTTTTATCTGCTCAAGCATCTCTCGCCAAGGTTCTTTTTCTTCGGAAGGCAAGAAAGCTACACGTCCAAGAAAATTGTCTCCGGCCCATGCAATGCCATCCGGAGGTAGGAACTTTTCATCGTTGAGCACGAAGCTGTTGTCTGTAAAGCATGCCTCTGGTTCCAAACCAAAGAAGAGTTCAGGGAGAGATCTTTCGAGTTTCAAGAACCCTATGTTGCGTTGCATGTCACGGTCAGATGAAGAGGCAGTGGTCTCAAAATCTACACTTTATGCTGAAGATGATCAGGAAACAGAATTGGGAGAAAATGCAGCTCTAATGGAAAAGGACTGTGGTGCGCTGATGACCAATAGAACTAGGGATTCGAAAATTCGTAAGAGGATAGGGAGATTTGGAAACACGGACGAAGAAGACACTACATCTAAGGGTTCAGAGACTACACACGAGTCCGATGACAGTCGTGATGTTGGAGAGAGAACATTTATTGGTAGCAGCATTAGAGTCGATGCATCCAGTGCTTTAGAAGAAGAGGCTGAAATGCTCGACGATTTTGTTTGCGAGCCTGCTTCAACTGATGGAGAAGCTTTTGTTGCCTTCAGCAAATCTTTGGATTCTGCATTCACTGGACTCGCCGGTTCTAACGTTGAATGCGTTTCGCAGTATTATAGCAAATCATATGATGAGCATTGCACGACTAAGCTAGCGTTCCACGCTGACCAAGAGATGTTTTGTGCAGACAATGTCGGGAAAGATTTGGTTACTCCTGATAGTCACGAGATGGCAGAATTGGATGGTGGAGATGAAGCGCATGGGAATTACTTTGTCGATGTTGATCCCATTCCCATACCTGGACCACCAGGCTCATTTTTGCCAAGTCCGGGGCGTATGGGCTCCGAAGAGCTACTGGGAATTTCGTCGTTAACCACATGCAGAATACAGTCTTCTGACGACGGACACGAAGTGGTTGATATGGATTCATCAGATTCTCCTGTCTCTGCTATGTCTACAGTGTCAAATTCCGTTGCTGGAAGATCTAGTTCGATATCCACCACCAACTTGTCCGTGCAATCACATTTTCAGCACGAGACTCGACGTGAAATCACAGAAGAGAGGAACAATCCTGTGGCGGAGCATATTGATGGGACCGGAGAAAGAGAGCTTAACCTTCTCAAGTCAAAGCCCAACCTCTCGTTATCCGAAGCGACCCGCGAAGTGCAGAATATCCAGCCTTGTTGTTGCTCGAGGAAGGACGTGTCGTTGCAAGGCAGTTCAGTGAATTATCAGGAGCCTCAGATTTTGAGGCGACGAGCTACGCCTTCTCTCTCAGTCCTTGCCCAGGAGAAGCAAGAGACGCTCTTGCATAACGAGGCAGCTACTGCAATAAGGAAAGATGTTGTAAATTCAACCATGGCTTACGCTTCGGTGGCAATTCCTCGTAATCCGGAGGCGATGTTCCAAGCTTGTGGCGACTGTGAGTTTCCTAGCCCTTCTACTTCAAATCCTGTGCTGAGACTAATGGGGAAGAACTTAATGGTGGTGAATAAAGATGACGATCTCCCTACTCCCGGTGTGATGATAGAGCATTCAGGGTTGGGTACAAGGTTTTGTGACGGAAATGGTAGAAATCACCGGAATGAGCCCAACTTGTTTCACCATGTGCCATCACGAGCTCCTCCGGTGTTCGACAGTATACCGGCCCACGTACCTGCACACCAGATTGGTTTCAATTCCACCGACGCTTTCAAGATTCCTACAACTAATTATATGCCATCGACACCCGTGTTCCCGAGTATGAGATTTGGTGATGTTAGTGCTGCTTCTGCTTCGGGTTGTCGTGAATATGGTGGTGGGTTCGATACGGTCACTGATCATCATCTTGGATCGAGGAGTGGACCGTATGATCATAATGTGAAAGTTGGGACTCCTCTCCATCGCCTCAAGAAATCGGATTCTTACGCTGGCAAACACAAGGAAATCATCATAATCGACGACTCCCCCGAAACCGAAGCAGCAACACCAACACCGTTGCCACCTGAGGTGAGACGCGTGAACATGTTCTATAGCTACCAGACACAGGTCGATCCTCGTTTTGCTGGACCGTCGGTGGTTGCCAATCGAAACACCATGGTCCCACCTTCTTCCAAGGGGATTAACAATGCTTCATTGCCCCCATCAGCTCATCATCACCTGAGGTCCTCGTACTTTTCGCCCGGCTTTTCGTGAGCCCGTGCAACGTCGTCGACGACTAAATATACAATGCCGGGGAGGAGGATTCACCAGCAAAAAATGAGCACGGATGAGGGTTTTGATCTGGTTTTCCCCCCCTAAAATCACTCTTTTCTTTATAGTGTATACAAGTCTTGATGTTAAAAGGAATCTCTTTGAATAATTGAGTTAATATGAGAAAACTTCCCTTTTTGCAGAATGCATGCAGTAACTTTTGTTATTATACATACATATATATATATCATTTAATTCCACAAAAGCAGACATGTACTACTAAATATTGACTATTACAAGCTGTTAGTTTCATTATTTCATGTAAGAAATTTGAAATGTGTGGTGGTGTGGGCAAAGTGTATTTCAAGATTCTGGTTTTGCAGAGAAAGAATGATTCATATGATAGGGCCCCTCCACACATAAATTGATCAAAATAAAAACTTAAATTTTATTTATATAGACATATTTACTTTTAATATGCATATTAAAATATATTTATTATGATTCTTCAAGGAAATGAGTTATGTTTAAAAAAAAATTGAAATACATCTGAATAATCAAGAAAGTCTAATGTGCGTTTATATTGAAGGGACTTAAAACCATAACGAAGACCAAACTAAGTTCACTCTTTTTATTTTGCCTAGAAGTGAGTTATTGGTACCAAGAAAAAATTCTATCTTCTATAGTTCGGGTTCGCCTTTGCCCGTCAAAGACAATATTGGTCTTACCCTATATTTAGGATAATGCTTGCTTTAGAAAAAAACGAGAAATCCTCCAATAAAAATAAAGTGTGGAGTCTTTTTTTTTTTTTTTTTTTTGAGTCGAATGAATTTCGATACTAAAAAATCTATCGTGATAGGAGAAAGAGAGCTTACTCCGCAACTATGCAAATACTCGGTATGTTTAATAATGCGACTTTTTTCACACTATTCTAGGATTCCATCTTCAACATTTTAATTAATTTATTAATGAATTCCTTGTGTGATGTTTTTGCCCTTTTTATTGCATCCTTTTTGTTCATGTGTAACATGGGATGTTTGATGATTTTAGGTCTTAGATATTGATCCAACACCAAATGTTTGTATTGCATGAAATATAACCCTTGCAAACATTAGCCATTTATTGATTTATCATAACAATTGGTTAATGTATGTAGAATGTAATGATATCAAATTATCTCATTACATGTAAGTTATTCATGCAAACATAGCTACATCAAGATTTTGAGAATATCTACTTTCTTGATATCCATAAAGAACATTAGAAGCTTTATTTTCACAAATATGTAACCTTTGAAAAAGGTCATATCACAAAATAGTGAAAATACTACTCCAAGAAACAAATAAATGGCTTTTCAACTTTGCCTTTAGCTTGCTTGTAAAGACATTAATAATTACAAGCATGTGAAATTAAATGGCCAACTTGTCACCTTTTCGTTACTTCATTCTCAAATACATATATTTTCATATTTTTTTTAAAAAAAATTAGTAATTCATTAAATTTAAATACCACAAATAATTCGAATTTGAGACTTTTAGCTTGGAACATTTCTGATTGCAAAAAATAAATATGAAATTAATTAATTTCAATAATAAATCTTTAATTTGTGGGATGGAAGAAGAGAGGGTGAGTTGGTGTAACAACTTCCAATTTCCAATTATAAAAAGGAATAAATTGTCACAACTTTGTTTTTTCCAAGTGCAAGATTCATTCAATCTTATTATCTCCTCATATTTTTAAAAACAAAAAAATTGATCACATCTCGTGAACGTAAGAATGTTTGACCATATACTATTTTTTTTTCTTTTTATTATTTCAATAGACCATATTTTTCATTTGATAATAATAATAATAATAATAATAATAATACTTCATGGTAACACTTCTTTTTGTGGATTGTAATTGTTAAATAACACTGTATACTAAGTTGATATTTTGGGGTTTGTTGATGGAATGTGTATGGCTGAAAAAGATAGACAGCTAGCTACTTCACACTATTAAATATTAAATAAATAAGTGATTGTGTTTTATTTATTAAATAAATGATAATATAAGAATGGGACCAACTTCTTATTTCATCACCCTGTTTTTGTGTATTATATTCCTTTCCGTCGCTTTCAGAATTGCTATACGTTAAAATAATTTAAAGTTGTTACAACTTTTGTACTAAAAGTCCTTATATTTCGTTATATTCATATAGGTCCTTGAATTACTAATTATTATTTATATTTCAATATTTTATTTCATAATTTTTTATTTTTTTAGCTTGTCATAATTTTATTAATTCTATAGAATCTTTTACATTTTTATTTTTATTTTAATTTTTATAGTTTTTTTATGAGGTATTATCAATTTATCATATTCTTTTAAAAAATATGCGTATTGAAATAATTTAGTTTTGAGTGGACATATTTTAAAACTATTGGACTTGGGCCGTAATTTGAGCCGGAAATTGGGCCAAGTTAACATGGGCAGCACAACAGTAACTGTACACTGCGATGCAGAGGATTCTGGCTCCATATTGAAAGCTGCCTATTGGCGACGTCTAAGCATCCACCGGAGTTTGACCGCAAAACTCCCAATCTTCTCTCCGATTAGCAAAATGCCATCCGCTACCTCCTCCGCCGCCGCCGCAGCCCCCACATACACCACAATTCCGATCTCCGGAATCGACGTCATTTTCCGATCGGTGCAGAACCTCTCCGCTTCGCTCTCCCGGTGCCGGTCCTGGGCGGAGTTCTTCGCCACCCTCGACTTTTCGCGGCCCCTCTCCGCCGCGTCCGAGAGGCTCCGCCGCAACGCGGCGTATTTCTCGGTGAACTACGCCATCATCGTGACGGTGTGCGCCGCCGCGTCGCTGGTGATGGCGCCGATCGCGCTGATACTGCTAGGGTTCGTCTTCTTCCTGTGGCTGATCCTCCACTTCTTCCGGGAAGATCCGCTGCTGATCTGGGGAATCCACGTCAGCGATTGGGCGGTGATCGGTGGCCTCGCGGTGCTCTCGATCGGGGCTCTGTGGATCACCGGCCCCTCGCACAGCTTGTCGATCGGCATCGCCGTGGGGCTTCTGATCTCGGTCGTCCATGGCTTGCTGAGGAATCCAGAGGGCCTTTTTCTGGACGAGAACGACGCCGTCTCGACCGGTTTGATTCAGTCGACTCGGACTACTGGCATTTCGTTTACTCCACCTCTGTGAATCCCACACCCACACACGAATTCTTTTCTTCCATTCATTTTATTTATTTCAATTAATTGCTTTGATTTTGCTGTGTGCATATGATTTCTGGAGTGATTCATTGTGATTTTTTTGAAGGAATTGTTAGAGCTCAATCTTGTTTTGGGCATTGATTTGCGATTGTTTGAGTGATTTCTTTGCACATATTTGTCAAAAGAAATAGTTCGAATTCATTCGCTGTTTTGCTTCTCTTCTTCATGATATTCTTATTTTTTCTGCATAAAAGCATTTCAATTGGCTGCAAATCTGCATCTCACACAGAGTGCACAATCGTATTTAGATGTAACTCTGATATAAACGAACAAAACTATCATAAGATATTCGTAGCTCTACTCCAAAAAAGCCGGTTCAAAGCTCAATCAAATTAAACAATTCGAGCTCAAGCCTCGTAACGAGCACGATAATTTTATCAAGACGAGTTCGAACCTTATAATGTTTAGCTCCTTAACATGTTCGAATTCGTAATAATAATAAAGATTGAATTAGCTCGAGCTTGAGCTCGAACACATATATAAGTTTTTAACGAGCCAAACTTGAACTTGATCTCGAATATTATAAAACTTAGCCTGAACATGCCAATATTTACCTCATATACACCCACCCGTTAACACACTATCTGCCTCTTTTTTCTTGACACCCCTTAATTATATTCACAAACTATACAATTTTTTGTAAAATTGCAATTTATTTTGGAATTTTAATCACGTTTTTAAATTTGTTTTAATCCTATTTTTAGATCTTCATGCGTCGTAATGTTGCAGCACACGAACTTATTGAAGCCCAATTTTCACTTCTCAAAATCAATGGATTGGACGGTAACAAAATTAATTGCACTACAAATGAAAGTTTATGCCCCAAATTCCCAATTACATATAACAAATACTCTTACTATTTCCAATCACAAAAGAAAAGACAAATTAAGTGTAGAAACGCCTCTATTATTGAGTAATTGTGGGCCTGAGTTATCAAACTTTTATTCTAAGTGAGACAATACCAGCTTTATTAAATAAAATTAATTTAAATAATAGTGATAATTATGTTAAAAATAAAAAATACTGAGCTTGTGCATGTGTATAATTACAGATAAGTAAGGAACATGGAGTTGTTGTCCATGGGTCCCACTACATATTCACCACCACGTTCCTTCCACCCATTTATCTATATTTTCCAACTGTTATTTTTATTTTTAATTACAGCAATACTATATTAGTCAACAGTCAAGTCTTCCATAATTTCATTTTTATAATTCACCTCTTTTTCTTTTTCTTTTTTCGAATTTAATTTATTTATGAAGACCAAGCTGAAGGTACGCTCGTCAATTCCTCTCACCGTTAATTGCAGTTCCCTTCCGATTGATTTCGTTCAATTTGTTGCTTTCCTGTTTCCTCTTGTTGGGAATTGAATTCTGATCGAGTGATCAAGAATCGACTTCCGCCTGGGGAAATAATTGAATTTGGGAAGCTGGAATGATGGTTGGTTGTTCTTGATCTTGATCTGGATGATCTGGTTTGGAAATGGAGAGCTCGACTCATGAATCGGTGGCTGATAATGAGGGAATCTCGAGTGGTTCGAAGGTTTCTGACGAAGTGGGGAGTAGTGGAGCTGGATCTAGGGTTGAAACTAACGGGTCTAGTGAAGTGGAAGATAGTAGTGATAAGAACGAGCTGAATGTGAAGGGAGGGGGTGGTGTTTCTGAAGCGTCGCCGTCATTCCCGGTTAGGAAAGGGCTTGGGTTGAAGAAATGGAAGAGGATTAGGAGAGATGTGAACAGGGATGGGAAGAGTAGCGTTGATAATGGCGGTATGGTAGCGCAAGATTCGCCGCGCGGAGGTGGTCAGAACCCGAGCAAGCGGGTGCAGTACGCCGATAGGAAGCAGAAGAGTGAGACCTCTGTTTCTTCCACAAACGCTGTGTTGAGAAGTTCTGATGGTTTTAATATGCTTGATGATGGAAGTTTGGGGTTGAGTCCGTCGTTTGCTGCTGGAACTGATTCCGAGAACAGTGAGGATCGGAGTAGCAGGTCGTCTACTGCGGCAAGTGCTCCGAGGATGAAGTACGAGATACCGGTGAGTGGGGGGTTCCCGCTCGATAGGACCAGTGACAGTAGTAGTGTGAACGGGAAGAATTCGATGCAGTTTGGCCTACATGGGAAAGGTCGGGTCGAGACCAGCAAGAAGGCTAGAGGCGAACGGGTCAAAATCGATAAAGAAAATTCTCATTCAAGTGTGGAATCCGACTCTCGAAGCTCGCCTTTTGTTTTTGCGCAGGGAGCTTATTCTGTGAGTAACAGTGCAAGGAATGAAGGAGAAAATCGTGATGAAGTTCATGGCAGTGGGGAACAAGTGAATCATGGACATGAGGGGCTTGAAGACTTACCGCCTGAAGATGTCGCTGCTGACTCGTCTTGGACGGAGAAAGAAGGAAGAGGCGAGAGTCGCAGTTCCGTAAGAGATAACGATCCACTAGCTGAATCTATGCTTGCAATCCAATCTGCACAAGAAGCCCTACGAGAAGGTTCACAACTTCGATCACTTTCTTGCAGTATTTCAAATCATATGATTTTGTGTAGTTGGCCTTTGTGAGTTCTTGTTATTGTTCTTTTCTGAGTAGTGATCATTGTGTATGCAGAGGTGCTCAAGTTTAAGGAAATCGGAAACGATGTTTCCATGGATGAATCCCTTCAAGAGTTATGCAATGAGTATACAGATGTAGAACCAGAGCCTCAAGACACAAGGGGCGCGGGTTCTCAAAGCTCGGCGCGTGTAGAAATTGGAAACAGAGAACTCGAAGAGCTCTTTAAGCAGAAGGTAGAAGCTGAGGTGGAGTACTTGACAATATCAAGAACTGTGCAGAGTCTGAGAGCTGCTGCTGTTGGAACCGTATTAGAACAACAAAAGGCTCTTACCTCATTGCAAACAAAGGTGCATGATAAGCTCCGAGACAAGCTCGGAGAGGCAGAAGAGATTACAAGTGCTGGTAAGATACTGAAGCTGCAGAAGCGCGCATGTAAGTACGGTTCATGTTTTTTATTGCAGCTAGTTTTGCTACTAATCATGATTTTCTATATACTTCAAATTTCACAAGATTATGTGGAGGCTGTTCCCACATAGTTCTAGGAAGTAGGAACTCATCCTTCCCCTATTACTTGGCCTAATGAATTGTAATTCTATATGTTTTGACAATCAATATTACCTTGAGTAGGCACTCACTCTTTCTTTAAGGAATTTCAATGTGTATTACCTCTGATTTTTGCAGCCTTTCCTCCCTTTTCCCCCTTTTTAGTAAGGATTATCAACTATACTAGTTCAGTTCAAACTCAATCCTTTATGATATGAAGATGCTGGTTCTTGATGATAATGTGTTTTTCTGTGTGCATAAGGATTTTATATGAGATTTTTCATGCTTCTTTCTATGTGTGTGAGGAGAATAAAATGAAAGAACACTGCTCACTGCTCAGTAATTACCATTTGTCTACCTAACATAACCCTAGGTGTTTGAGTTTGAGCTCAAATCTGCAGAATGCAAGAGCTAAGCATAATTTAGATAATCTGATAAATAAAGTACAAATCATTCAAAACCCTAATTAGCAAAGAGTTGATGAGGTTCAGAAGGGCAACTGATTGAGGTTGAAATCCAGCCTTCCATCAATGAATTGGTTAGTAGGGAAGGAATTGCATTTACCATCCTTCAATAACTTGAGATCGCATAGCTTCACCTGCACCTGCAGCTCCGACTTTCCGCCGTCACCACCACTCCTTTCCTCGTGAATGTCATCGACAGCTTCACCCTCACATTCTCCCAACTCTCGTCTTCCGACAGCTTCATCAGACATCTTGCGATGGCATCGACAGTATCTTGCAACTGATGATCGTCTTCCGCTGCTGTGGACTTGCGACTGCGCTTGCCGGTCACCGCCCACCCCCATCTCAGCGATTTCAACAATTTAACCGGATTCATCTTTCTCTTATCCCCAAATTGGGCGGGGTTGATTGCAACCGACACGGAGGAGGAAGCAGAAGAGGTGAGCTTCGCCGATTGCTTGGGATTGTGCCTCATATTCCCGTACAACGACTTCATCGACGGAAAATTCCTACCGCAGCCCACACAGCTACACTTGTTCGTCGTATAATTACATTACGTGAACCACCACCACCACCGGAATCACCTGCCTCCTGCTCCGCTGCCGCCTTCTCTTCGTCGGGATTAGCCGCCATTCATCTATAATATCATAAAAACCACAGCTAATTTAGCTCTAGTTGAAATAGTTTGAAAGTGAATGGAATGGTGTGAGGGTTCATAAATAAATATGACTGTTGGTTACAAATTACAGATCATATCATACAAGAGATACCTGACAATATATTTTAGACTCAAAGGAATGATATATTGAATAATAATTATAATAATAGATTTGAAGATCAACTGTCATATTCTTCCATCCTTTTCGCCTCTCTTCCTCAATTTAATATTTTTATAAATAAAGCTGTAGATATTCAGTTTTTATTTCCTTATAATTCTCTTGATAGTTAGCGAATAAATTTGAACATGCTTGCAAATTTTAACAGTCCAACGTCTTCTAATTCGAGCTTAACTTGATAAAAGTGTCGAGCTCAAAATTGAGTTAAAGGTCAACTCATGTATTATCGAGTGGAAAATTGAACACCATTTCTCAAATTGAACCTAATAGCTCAGTTCATAATTTTAATCAAATGAATACAAGAATAATGGGAGTGTACGTGTGTGATAGCATCTGCTATACAATGAATATTATAAACCCGATTATTACAATTGTTTAGGATACATTTTTTCAGTTTTTAGGATATATTTTTTAATTCAAAACTCTTATTATTAATTGAAATAAATAAAAAGGAATGAGTAGATCGGTTCCCACCAAAACCAGAACAAGAATGGAACTCTGACTATAAACTTATAATCTGATTATGAAAGCGATCACAAGAATAATGAAATAGAAGAAGAGTTAAAAATACAATATATGTCAAAAAGGAAAAAGGCCAATTTATTTAGTCATTTCCATTAATACCCTCATAACCGCAAAAACGCAGCATCGGTTTCCAAACATCCAGGGGCAGTAATCGTAAAAGTTCCGACCTTATATATCAACGCATAAATCATTCACTTGCGTTTATTAGCTTGAAAGCTCGCTACAGAACCACTGGATAAAGATTGGCAGATATATATACCTCTCTCTCCCTCCCGCTCTATCTCTTGTAGATCTATGGAGAAATTCGGTCAATTTATTATCTAATATTTCGAAGTAGGTATCTAATTATACCTCTCTCAGTCGGAATTCGAGGAGTTTCGCGATTCTGCACTGGTTCTCCGTTTGTAGGGAGGTCAGAATCTTAACACTTTCTTAATTGTTCGAAGAACTATTCGTTCTTATGCATTGGTTTCCCACGAGCATTACGTGTTTATCGTTTTCTTCTGGTATGTGATTTTGCGTTATTCATCATATTTGGAACCCTAGGGTTTATGTTTACCGTGTGTTTATTTTTTGATCCGTAGCTGATTAGCGACCTCAAACAAATTTTTGCTGACGTGTTTCGTGTCTGATCGTTTTATTGGGGAGGGAAGTTTGTAGAAGTTGAAGCCCTGTACACTGCGTATGTGCTCACGATTGCTGTGTTGTTAATTGCTTTTTGATTATACGGCGAGCGATATGTGCTTCTAGCTTGATTGTGGTCTGATTGTTATCCATGCAATGATAATTCTTCTAAAGCGTTGGATCCTAATAATAACTGCATTAGTTCTAGAAATGGTTTCTTTTTAACTTTTGAGATACTTTTTGCCCTAGGAGTGAGTTAAGTTAAGGTTGTTCTTGTTGTACATAATGTGATTAATTTTAACTGGATGTAGAATTCACTAATTTTAGATGGGTTATATTTTTGTGTGATTATGGAAATTCATTAATTGTTAATTATGTTCCAAACTATTCTGCACCTGTCTCAGAGTCTATTGGATCTTGTTTTTCATTACTTTGCTAGTTTGTTTGCATACGAAGCATAGGTTCCTGCATATCATGTGTGATAAATGAGCAATTGACGACACTGTACTCATTTTGTTTTTAGAAAAATAGATTGGTTTATTCTAGTAAGGTCTTTTTTGCTTTCCTCTATGGCATATGCATGCTCGGAGTTTCCCTTGTTATTTATTAATTTGAGCTTATACATTTTTTTCATCGGTTGTCTCTGTTATTAGAGCTAGTCATGAAATAGGTGTTCATTAATATTATTGATTTCGGAATAGGGCACTTCAGTCAGTTATTGAGTCTCAAACACAATATTGATGGACTGCATTATTTTTCTCCTAATTGGAATCATATGCGTCATAGTATAGTTGTCTTGTTATTTACAACAAAGTCGTTCTGCTGAATACGTAGTCATTAATCAGTTATATTGCTGATATCATTCTACCTAGATCATGTCCCATCAAGGAAATGAAGCTGGAGAAATGGACGAGGGATATGATATGGAAGATGCAGATAATATAGATGATGAGCTCCACGTTAGAGATGCTGGTGGATCAGATTCTGATATTGACGAATATGAATACATGGTTAGTTCATTATCTTTTCTTGTAAATGCCAAAATGAACAATCTGAATTCAAATTTACAAATTGAAATTGTCCATCTCTTCCACAACTTAAGCCAATATGCAGGCTCTGTTGCGAGATAACCAGCCTGCACATGAGGAATGTGTTGTGGTTATTGTATTAAAAGTTAACGAGGACACCCTATTCAAGGGGTATTAAATGAGATGTTCATTCAACACCCTATCTCCTCACAGAATAATAGAATGCAGGACACAACTTCGGCTCAAGCTATAAAGGGCAGAGATATCCAAGGGATTCCCTGGGAGCGGCTAAGCATTACAAGAGAGAAATACAGGCAGACTAGACTAGACCAATATAAGAATTATGAAAACATTCCTAAATCTGGAGAGGGATCAGAAAAGGTGAATTCTTTGTGTTGTTAAAATAGTTGTTTGATTTGTTCTTGGTTGGTTTGATTTTAACATATCCCTGTTACAAATAGGACTGCAAATCCACTGAAAAGGGAGCCTTGTATTATGAGTTCAGACAGAATTCAAGATCCGTACAATCTACAATTTTACATTTTCAGGTATTTGGAATACCTTAGTTAGGATTTTTGCTCTATCACTTTACTATAAGTCTATAAGGGCTTCTTAGATGTGTATCTTATGCTTCTATATGATGTATTCACTGTAACGAGCGCAAATTTTCTTTTCTTGGTTTTCTACCATGACATCTCTAGTCACTGATTAACTTGGATTACTCTGTAGCTTATATATGAAATTTTTTGTTGCAGTTAAGAAATTTGGTGTGGGCTACATCAAAGCATGATGTTTACCTCATGTCTCATTTCTCTGTTTTGCATTGGTCATCATTAACATGTACCAAATCAGAAATTCTTAATGTATCCGGACATGTAGCACCTTGTGAGGTCAGTGATCTCACTTTTGGTATCTAACTCTTAGGTTATGCTTATATTCTGCACCAGATATATCATATAAATGTATGCGTCTACTGTGTTCCCTGCACTTGTCCTACATTCAAACTTATTTTATCTTTCTTACCTATTGCAGAAACACCCTGGAAGCTTGTTGGAAGGATTTACCCAAACTCAGGTCAGCACACTAGCAGTGAAAGATAGATTACTAGTTGCTGGAGGGTTTCAGGGCGAGCTTATCTGCAAGGTTTGCTTTCTTTTCAATATGTTTGTTTAGTAGTACTGTTTTTTTTTTCTTTTTTTTTTCTCTAGCATGTCATTGGTTAAATGGTAGCCATGTTAATTTTTTTGTTGACTTCTCGTCTGTTTCTCACAACTATTGACCACCGAATAGCTTATTCAGCCAATTAGTTCGTTCTGTTCTGTTGTAGTATTTAGATAGACCCGGAGTTTCTTACTGCACTCGGACTACCTATGAAGATAATGCCATCACTAATGCAATTGAGATATATACATCTGGCAGGTATCTGCTCTTTCTCCTATAATGCATGGATTTTGTATTTTGCTCTCTACCTATCATCCATCTCCCTTTTTTGACTCACATTCCCTAATGTATCTTTCTTGTTCCAGTGGAGCAACACATTTTGTAGCTTCAAATAACGACAATGGAGTTAGAGACTTTGATATGGAGAAATTTCAACCATCTAATCACTTCCGTTTTACGTGGCCAGTGAATGTGAGTCTCTGCCCCTTTTTCTGTGTATTGAACACATTCATTTCTGTACATATTTTTCTACTCAGATCTCAGACTACAGTTTGACATTATACACTTGTGCAAGGCTCATAACATGACATTTAGTGCATTTGTGAGTTGATCGCCTGCCATAGACGCACTGTACCTTTTAAGCTGCAATTTTCACGTGTTAGTCATTCGATATTTTGTAACGACTTAAACCTGGCTTTTGTTGCAGCACACTTCCCTATGTCCCGATGGTAAGCTTCTTGTTATTGTTGGTGATGACCCAGATGGCATGTTGGTGGATTCGAGGACTGGAAAGGTATACCAGTTTACCATCGCACCACTGCCACCACTCATAGATGTCCTGAGCAATGTACACGATGCCGGGATCCTGACTTTTAACTTCTATCTTTGCAGGCAGTTTTAACTTTTAGTGGTCATTTGGACTACTCATTTGCATCATCTTGGCACCCCGGTGGCATAACCTTTGCTACCGGTAACCAGGACAAGACCTGCAGAGTTTGGGATATTCGTAACCTCTCGACCTCAGTCTCTACCTTGAAGGGAAACCTCGGAGCCATTCGTTCACTCCACTACACCTCAGATGGGAGGTTCCTGGCCATGGCGGAGCCTGCTGATTTCGTTCATATTTTTGACGTCAATAGCGGGTACCAGAAGGAGCAGGAAATAGACTTCTTTGGCGAGATATCCGGCATGTCAATCAGTCCCGACACAGAATCCCTCTTCATCGGAGTGTGGGACCGTACATACGGTAGCCTTCTCGAGTTCGGCCGACGGAGGGAGTACTCGTATCTCGACACTATTATCTGAGCTGCTACACCGGTCTTGACAGTTGTTCTCTCATCGACTAGCGGGTCGAAGGTGTATAGTTTGTTGTCGACTCTGTGTTATTGCAATGCAATTCTCTCTATTGGGGTCTTAGTTCTTATAGTAGTGGCTTTAGTCGAGTGTGTTAATAAGAGAAGTGCTTGTGTGAGAGGGTGTACAGTGAGGATAGATAGTATTGTGATTTGTGATGAATGGGAAACTTCATTTGTTAATTGTGGTTTCTAACTGCGCACATATTCACATAACCTATCATCATTTTTATATCCACAAATTTTGTACTCATTCCGTCTTACTAAATCTGGCACAATTCACTTATTGAGACATTTCACTAACCTTGACACGTTCCTAAAATAGTAGAAGTTATTCATTTGAAAAGGCTAGATCCTATCACATTTATCATTCTTAACACTTTACTTAATAATTGTGCCTACAAGTTTTGTGTCATCCTTATTGGGACCGTGAGATTATTTTTTTTTAATCTTTAACCAAAATTTGCAGTTCATTTTTAAAATGCATGGATTTTGTTAATAATTTGATTTTTTTTTAAATCAAAATTTTCATATTTTTAAATTGAATAATATTAAATTATACTTCCTTCGTTCCACTAAACTTGACACAATTTTCTCATTTGTATGTCTCACTAAGCTTGGTAAATTAATACTCCCTCCCTCTGTTCCTCTTTAGTTATATTCAGCTAAATCTATTCTAATAACGAAACTTGGTAACTAAATAGGAACGGAGAAGTAAGTTATATTCAGAGAGTAAAATAATAAATTTTATTAAAAAATTAATATTTATATATGAGATATGTTTATAAATATATTAATAATCCCGGGCGGGCGAACATTAGCATTTTGGGGCATAAATAACGGTTTGACGTGATAGTAGGAAGGAGGTAAGAAAGTAAACAGTGAGTAGTAGCAGGAAATAATGTGTGATCCAAAGAGAACCAATGCGGCGGAGCCATGTCAGCAGGCAAAATCTTTCCTCCGGCGTTCCCCTCCTCAGAAAATCCATTTCCCTCCTCTCTTAAACTTAAACCCTATCCTCCTTCTTCCTTACCTCCACCATCCAAACCCCCCTCCACCGCAATGGCCTCCTCCTTCTCCGCCCCCACCTTCCACGGTCTCCGCCCTCTCAACAACCCCACCGACTCCTCCCTCTCCCGACCCACCTCCTCCGCCGCCTTCCGCCGCACCACCCCCAAGCGTAGCCTCGCCGTGAAGGCCGAGCTGAACCCCTCCCTGGTTATCAGCCTCAGCACGGGACTCTCCCTCTTCCTGGGCAGGTTCGTCTTCTTCAACTTCCAGAGAGAGAACGTGGCGAAGCAGGTGCCGGAGCAGAACGGCATCTCTCACTTCGAGGCCGGCGACCTCCGCGCCAAGGAATACGTCAGCCTCCTCAAATCCAACGATCCCGTCGGCTTCAACATCGTCGACGTCTTGGCCTGGGGCTCCATCGGCCACATCGTCGCCTACTACATCCTCGCCACCTCCAGCAACGGCTACGACCCCAGCTTCTTCTGATCGAATCAACCCTACCTACCTGCTTTGCATACCTATTTCCTTTCATCCCTTTTCATGTACTGCAATACTACTTGCTTCTTCATGTGAATTCAATCCACCTCTTGTCTTGCTAAATCACTTCATTAATGGTTCATCTAATTGCAATCTGAATATGGACTACCATATATTTACCCAAATCATACATGATACACTAGATGTGAATTTCAAGATCAACACTTTGTGGAATTTTTATATTTTCACAATCTTGTTTAAATAATGTCAAACACACTATTGTTAGATCATGTCTCCTCTAAATAGATGAATGAGATCTGTAGTATAGTAAGTAGATTATTGATTTCACATCATGACATGAAGGTAACTCTAGTAATACATTTGTTATTAATGCTTAAATATATTTGGTCTAATGTTCAAATCACACCTTACAAATACCTCATTTGCATTTGGATTAGGGAAATAAGCGAAAGCTTTCCCTACGAAATAAACTGATTCTTGAATTATTAGATAAAAATCTAAATTTATGCGCAATTTTAAAATTTGGGTCCCAACTTATGTATTTCAAAGAAACTCAATTTTAACAACTGCATTATTATTATTATTAGTATTAGTATTAGTATTATGATAAGCGTATATATTATTCCATTATTTCATAATGCGAACACTATAATTCAAAGAACCCCTCAAATCATATTTGTAATTATTATTAATAATAATGCAATACATAGAAAAAGAATAAAAAGAATTAAAATAATCCCGAGAAATTCCTAAATTTAATTAGTCATTTCCTTTTATACCCTCACATTCGCAAGCAAGCATAATTGGTTCCCAAACATCGAGGGGCAGTAATCGTAAAATTCCGCCCTCATATATCAACGCATGAATCATTCACTTGCAATTCTTACTTTGGAAGATCGCTACAAAACCAGTGGATAAAGATTGGCAGATATATACCCCTCTCTCTCCTCTCTCTCTCTCCCTCCCTCTCTATCTCTTCTAGATCTATCGGAGAAATTCGGTCAATTCACTCTCTATTTTTTCGAATTTGCTATCTAATTAAACCTCTTTCAATCGGAATTCGAGGAGCTTCGCGATTCTATACAGGTTTTCCGTTTGTAGGAAGGTCAGAATCCTAACACTTGCTTAATTGTTCGACAAACTCTTCGTTCTTATGCATTGGTTACCCACGAGCATTACGCGTTTGTTGTTTTTTTATGTTATATGCTATTGTGTTATTTGATCGTGTTTGGAGCTCTAGGGTTTATGTTTACCGTTTGGTTTTAATGTTCCGTAGCTGATTAGTTACCCCTCTTTATCAATTTGTGCTGCGTTTTGTTGCTGATTCGTTTGCTTGCGGAGGGAAGTTTGTAGAAATTGGAGCAGCGTACACTGCCAATGGGATCGCGATTGCTTTTCAATTATATTTTAAGCGATGTAGCTTCTACAGTTATAGAACACTACTCATCACGGAATTTGATTAATAGTATTTCATTCCAAGTTCTTCAGCATCATCTGTGTTTTTTTTCCTTTTGTTTTTGTGCACAAATTTCGGGATGTGCTTTTAGATTGGTTAGTTGATAATCAGAATCTAGTGTATTTACAATATAACTCTTTGGTGCAATCAACATATTATGGTTGTCTTGCTATTTATTTGCAACAAAGTCGTGCTGCTGAATACATAGTCATTAGTCACTAATCAGTTTTATTGCTGGTTTCTTTCTACCAGATCATGTCCCATCAAGGAAATGAAGCTGAAGAAATGGAGGAGGAATATGATATGGAAGATGCAGATGACGATGTTGACGACGAGTTCCATGTGAGAGATGCTGGTGGCTCAGATTCTGATATGGACGAATATGAGTACATGGTTCGTTCATTATTATAACTTATAAATGCCAAAATGAACCATCTGAATTCAAAATTTTATAATTTAAAATTGGTAGTTTCTTCCACAACTTAATTCGGTGGGCAAGGCTCTATTGCAAGATACCCAGCCTGCAGATGATGAATTTGTTGTAGTTATTGTATTAAAAGTTAATGAGGACACCCTATTCAAGGGGTATAAACTCTTAGATGAGATGTCCATTCAAAAGTAAAAATTTTCGTTTTAGTTGTTTTGACTTGTTTACATTCGGGTTTTATCGTACAAATTGCTGAACATCCCCTATTTCCTCACAGAATAGTAGAATGCAGGACACAACTTCGGCTCAAGCTAGAAAGGGCAGAGATATCCAAGGGATTCCCTGGGAGCGGCTGAGCATTACAAGAGAGAAATACAGGCAGACTAGACTAGAACAATATAAGAATTATGAAAACATCCCTAAATCTGGAGAGGGATCAGAAAAGGTTAACTCTTTGTGTTGCTAAAATAGTTGTTTGTTTTGTTCTTTGTTGGTTTGATGTTAACATATCCTGTTACATTTAGGACTGCAAATCCACTGAAAAAGGAGCCTTGTATTATGAGTTCAGAAGGAATTCAAGAAGTGTAAAATCTACAATTTTACATTTTCAGGTATTTGGAATAGCTTAGTAAGGGTTTCTTAGATGCCTATCTTTATATCCACTTTATGCTTCTATATGATGTATCTACAGTAACGAGTGCAATTTATTTTTCTTGCTTTTCTACCATGACATCTCTAGTTAGTGTTTAACTTGGGTTACTATATAGCTTATATATGAATTCTTTTGTTGCAGTTGAGAAATTTGGTGTGGGCTACATCAAAGCATGATGTTTACCTCATGTCTCATTTCTCGGTTTTGCATTGGTCATCATTAACATGTACCAAATCAGAAGTTCTAAACGTATCAGGACATGTAGCTCCTTGTGAGGTCAGTGATTTAGATTATGCTTATATTCCACACAGGATATATCATATAACTGTATGCGTGTGTGTGGGTGCGTCTACTATGTTTCTGCACTTGTCCCACATCCCAATTTATTTTATCTTTCTTACCTATTGCAGAAACACCCTGGAAGCTTGTTGGAAGGATTTACCCAAACTCAGGTCAGCACACTAGCAGTGAAAGATAAGTTGCTAGTTGCTGGAGGGTTTCAGGGAGAACTTATCTGCAAGGTTTGCTTTCTTTATGACATGTTTGCTTAGTAGTGCTGCAAGTTTTACTTCTCTAGTATGTTCTGTCCTTTACGTTTGTATTTCAAATATTTTTCTTGATTGATGTGGTTGCCGCTGATTGTTCAATTGTTATTGGTTAAGTTTAACTGGCAAACACATTTAATGATTGATATTATGAATATGCGTGACTGATTATCTGGAATTTGATTTTTCTTCCATATTAGATCAAATCATCATAGGATCGTAATTCTAAATATGCACCTGGCACTTCCCTCATATAACAGATATAAACCCTATAACTACTCCCTCCCTCCACAAAATTGTTACTCACTTTGATCCAGCAAGGGTCTTGGAAAGTATTTTGACTTTTATGTATTGCCAAAATTGCAAAACGGGTATGTGGATGCAGGGAGGAGTATTAGTGTAATTTAAATTAGAATTGAAGTTCAGCAACCCTCACCTTAATTGAATTTTTAATTGATGGTCAAGACTCAAGAACAAAGACATGCATAATATTTGATGAATGTTATTCTTGGGTAGCTGTGTTAATTTTTTAGTTGACTTTCATATCTTCTCGTACCTAACTATGGACCACCGATTAGCTTCTTGAGCCATTTAGCTTTTTATCTGTTGCAGTACTTAGATAGACCAGGAGTTTCTTACTGCACTCGGACTACCTATGAAGATAATGCCATAACTAATGCAGTTGAGATATATACGTCTGGCAGGTATCTGCTATTTCTCCTATACTGCATGGATTTTGTATTTTGCTATCTACCTGTCATCCACCCCCTTTTTTGACTCACATTCCCAAATGTATCTTTCTTGTTCCAGTGGTGCAACACATTTTGTAGCTTCAAATAACGACAATGGAGTTAGAGACTTTGATATGGAGAAATTTCAACCATCCAATCATTTTCGGTTTACGTGGCCAGTGAATGTGAGTCTCCCCCATTTTCCTGTGTATTGTGCACATTCTTGTGTGTGCATTTTGTCTACTCAGTTTACAGTTTGACATCACACACATGTGCAAGGCTCGTAACATGACATTTGTTAAAGTGTGTGTGAGTTGATCGCCTACCATAAACGTACCGTACCTTTGAAGCTGCAAGATCCTGTTGTTTTCCCAAGATCGCCTTCTATGCGTACTGTACCATCTATAATTTGTAATGACTTAAAACTTGTTCTTCTTGTAGCACACTTCCCTATGTCCCGATGGGAAGATTCTTGTTATTGTTGGTGATGACCCAGATGGCATGTTGGTGGATTCGAGGACGGGAAAGGTATACCACTTTTTCGTCGTACCACACACAGATCTCTTAAACAATGTTCACCGATGTTGGGACCCTAACTTTGAACTTCTATCTTTGCAGGAAGTTTTATCTTTTAGTGGTCACTTGGACTACTCTTTCGCATCAGCTTGGCACCCCAGTGGAATAACCTTTGCTACCGGGAATCAGGACAAGACCTGCAGAGTTTGGGATATTCGCAACCTCTCGTCGTCAGTCAATACCTTGAAGGGAAACCTGGGAGCCATTCGTTCAATCCGCTACACGTCCGATGGGAGGTTCTTGGCCATGGCTGAGCCTGCAGATTTCGTCCATGTTTTTGACGTCAACAGTGGGTACCAGAAGGAGCAGGAAATCGACTTCTTTGGCGAGATATCCGGTATGTCATTCAGTCCCGACACAGAATCCCTCTTCATCGGAGTGTGGGACCGTACATACGGTAGCCTCCTCGAGTTCGGCCGACGGAGGGAGTACTCATATCTCGACGCTATCATCTGAACTGCTGCGCGTGTCTTCTTATGCTTTCTCTTATGGAATAGTGTATTGTGATGAATGGGAACTTCATTTCGATTAAATATGGATCAAATTGTACGTTGGAGTCATTTTAAATATTAAATAGATAAAAATGAAAATCTGTATGAATCGGGTAATTGATCCCGAATGTGTAGTGAGTGAAGTTTGAGATCAACTTGATTTATTATTTTTGATTATGTTGTATGTATTGAGTGAAGTTTTGATCTCATCTATTAATTGTTCTTAAGTTATGTGTATTGATCGATTGAAATTTATTTTAATCTCATGAGAGAGACATACCAAGGAAATAATATTCTATTAAATCATTAATCACGGGTTTTAGAATAATTTATGATTTTAATTATGGTTAATATTTTTTTGTTTTATCTGTTCCATGCTTTATCTGACTTAGTAAACGATCTCTTAATTAAAAATCTACAGTAGTAAGAAAAAAAAAACATAAAAACAAGGACTTGTATATAACATCGTTAGACTTTAGGAACATAGATATTTAAATTGAAAAAAAAAAAAAGACAAGAAATTGAATATTAATTTAATTCAAGGGTTTAACCTTTTTACGGGCACAGTGAAAAAACCTCAATTCATTTCATTTACCAGAGATTTGGTTATAAATTTTGTATGATAAATCCAATCGCTAATATATAAGAATACGAAAGGCTGTAGTAATAATTAAGATCCTATTTATCGCATTATCCGCCTATTCTAATTCCAAAGTTCCTAACAATAAAATGACAACAAAGTACAACGGTTCGTACCCCAAACCCCAACCTGAATATCAACAGATTATTCACAACCCAGAATTTTTCCTGCAGCAGCTTCGCGATTTTCACGCCTTCTACGCTACCAAATTCAGGTGCGCATCTTCTCGTGCTCTTTCTCCGTTTAATCTCCTTTTTTGTTGGGGGAGAGGTAGTAGCGCTTTGAGGCTGTGATACTAATAATTTGCTTGTGCATGTTGCTTGCCGGTGTTAGAATGGGGGTAGACTTGATGATTTGAGGTTGTATTTACTCCGATTGAATATCTTCAATATTTTTTTGCGGGAGGGGTTTTGATTTCTGGTGTGTTGTTTGAAAGGAGTGCTCACAGTCATGGTTTATGCTTCTAGTTAAGGGTAGACAGGAGAGTATGACATCTCGTGCTGTAAAATGAGGAAATTAGTGCATGTACTAATCTTAAATGTGTTTTTTTGGAGTTTTTTGATGATATTTGGAATAATTAGGGTTCTAATGGTAGTTAATTAAGGATGCTTATTATGTTTGATGTTCAATATCTTCTGGAGGAACACATTCAATTAGCTTCCGTTTTTTGCTGTTTAGGGTTCCTATTGTGGGAGGGAGTTCTTTAGATCTACATCGACTTTTTTTGGAGGTGACCTCTCGAGGTGGAATTGAAAAAGTATGTTTTCTTCGCTCTTTCGTTTAATTATTCTCTGCATCTTTGTTACTGTTCGTTTTAGAAGGTAGTAAATGACTACTTGAAATTACTGCTGTTTACAGGCTGTAATTAAGCTCATTCTCCAGTTATCTTGAAACTTGAAAGTAACGATATCTGTATTATCTCTTCTATAAATTCCCAATGTTTTAAATTGTGAAAATCATGAAAACTTGAATGATTTTTTGGATTGTGTGATAAGATTCTATACAGCACTTCATTGAGTAATCTATCTGTTTTTGTTTGATTAGTCATGCATAAAAGTTCCTTTAAAGGATGGATAAACTTCATATATCATTAGTTGACTGGGGCATGTATGACTCAATCTGTGGGATAACCTTTTCTCCTCGGTGAATGGCTAAGGGGAGTTATGTCGTTAGCATGTGGATTTATATTTGTGAATAGATTCTTCTGGAAGCACCAATCTGCAAACATTGATTATTGACATGTTGCAGGTTATAAGAGACCGTAGATGGAAGGAAGTCTATGCAGCTTTCAAATTCCCAACTTCTATTACAAGTGGATCATTCGTTTTGCGAAAATATTATCTCTCATTGCTTTATCATTTTGAGCAGGTTTATTATTTAAGGAAAGAACCATCCATTTTACAAGAGGGTACTTTCGCAACTTTTGTATAGTTTTCTTTTTGACTATTCCGAGGCTTCGATCTTTTATAGTGGTGATTAACTAATACTTCCCAAAACTGTTAAATAGGTCAAACATTGTCATATGCCGAGGATGATGATAGTGCTGCATCTGAGAAACTGTCAGGTGGGGATTCTATGCAGCTACATATAGTGTTATTTAAGAATTTTCACATGGTATATTTCCAATGATACTTGGCTTGTTTGCTTGTGATATGCAGCGAGTCCGGACTTGGTGGATGGTAATTTAGTCTCCGGATCAATCGATGGAAAATTTGAGGATGGTTATTTGATTACAGTGAAGCTGGGATCTGAAGTTCTGAAAGGTGTTCTTTATCACACACCTACAGAATCAGATGTATTCCCAAGTCTTAGCACTTATGACGAGCCTGTTCACACTACCCGGATAAAGCACCATAAAGACCCAGCTCGTCCCAAGCGGAATCGGAGTGGTTACACTTTCTTTTTTGCTGAGCAATATCAGATACTGAGACCTTCATACCATGGTCAAGAAAGAGCAATCAGCAAAAAGATTGGGGAATTATGGAGCAATTTGACAGAATCTGAAAAGCAGGTAGAAGAAAAGTACACTCAACATAGTTAGAAAACTTATTTGCTGCAATCTCAGATTTTTGCTTAGAATAACTCACACCTGCTAATACAGTTTAGAATAGCCAATTCGAGTGCGAGTTATTCATATTTGATCCTATAAGTTTTTGCATTTACCTTTGCAGAGCATAGTAATCATAAGAGCCTTGTTGTGAAAACCTCGGAAATATTAGGGCTAGTGCTTTATTACAACCATTAAATCTCTATATGTAGTCGGGTAATGACTTGGTTGAGCCCTTAGAAACTTGAATATACTGATCCCTAAACCTGTGAGCTGGAATCCTTTTGAGAAAACGAGAAAACGACACGATTTTGTATCCTGCAATTAATTTTGTATTTATCTATGGTCGTACAGGTATATCAAGAAAAGGGATTGAGAGACAAGGAAAGATACAAGGCTGAAATGTTGGAGTACAAGTCATCACAACAATTGCAAAGCTAATAATAGACTTAATTGTTGGTTAATCGGGATGTTTGCTTTCGAAGGAATCGATTCTGCAAGGGGTCTTCGATTTCTATCTCTCTGTGTCGTTGATATTGTTTGTCGAGAAATGGCCGTGAAGTCGCCATGACCTTTCTAATTAACATGGAACGAAGAAGAATTCGTATGGCCAGAAATACAAAATTTTCCCAGAGTTATATGCCATATCGTAATATGTTTGTTGATGCTTACTAAGCCCCTTTTCTTGTTCTCTAATTTTTTATCACCTTGCATGATGTGGATTTCTGTTTTATCTTTCTAGCTAATATTTAAACTTCGATTTTGCCCACAAATCATGACGTTAGTAGTGGTGCCCTAATAATAGTAAATTGAATGAGTTGTGATAATCTAATATATTCCAATAATATCTAATATACTTTGTACATGAATATTGAAAATAGTATAACGTATTAAATAAGTTGAAAGCATTAGTTCAAAGTATTAGTTGGTCTTAATTTGACCCAAAAGAAAATCAGTCTCACCCTCAGATCAACAACACTAACTACAACGTGGAAATACAACAAAAAGAACACCCTCCCTCGCAACAAAACAATACAAGAACTAACTTCACACACACAGAACTGTTATGATGAGGGTGACGATAGCAACAGTCAGCAACGACGAGTACCTGATCTTGTTTCCGATATTCTTATCCTCTAACTGTGAAGATCCCGGAGGCAGCGCGGGGCATTCGAGGCCTGCCTTCCCTTCCCGGCACTCGCTTGCAAACAAGCCCGGAGGGTACTTACCCGAAAGGTTGATATAGCTGAACATAGTCGAAGCACAGTCATTCGACAACTCATTCAAATCGTCCGCAAATGGACAAGCGAAGTCCTTCAAAGCTTGGCAGCAGTACTGCGGTGGGTACTGAGGCCCCTTGCACTTGCTGGTGATGATAGTGTAGTTCTGGAACTCGAAATTTACAGGGCACGCTGCAGGCGCAAATTGGTTATTCCTCAAACTCAATCTTGATATAGGACTACACACAACTACTGAATGCGGAAAATCGAAGAACGTATTCGCATAACTTAGCTAGAGACTGGAATTAGTAGTGAGGGGGAGAAGGAAAGGTAAAGAACGAGACTGCAATACGTTGATTACGATTTACGACCACCCTACAACAGAGGAGGTTTGTAAAGAACGGACAATTCATACCGAAGAGAGACACGCGATCTACGACTATATCTGCTTTGAAATGAAATCGAGCTATTTAGATCTGCTCTCTCTGTCTCATTATTTATGGTTTGATTTGACTGAAAGACACTCACAGTTTGGGTCAAATCAACCACAAATAATGAGAAGCAAACTATTGACAAGCTTACAAAAGCTTTGAAGTAATTGAGCATCCATTTCAATGAGGTAGCTAGGGTTTGGAGAAAGTATGGAACAAGGGAACCACCTTTCTCCTTAAACAGATCAAAGAAACTGCATACCATGTTTCATTTCAATTTAGAGCTCACCTCAAAATAGTCCAGCTAGCTACTGATGCAGCATGGCAATATACAAATTCATCTTGGTTTCAGTTTCCAAACTAAACAGCGTGAGTAAGAACCGAACTATGCTTCGAAATTTTCGTCCATTTATTTCACCTCTCTCATAAGAATTTGGAACCACCAAATCGTTAATTCGGTGAATTAGGGCAAGAGTTCACAATTCCAAAATTTATTATTCACAATTTCAACAATCTAATAGTTTCTATTAATTCCAAATTCTGTAGGAGAGGGGAAATTCAAGCTGAGAGAAGAATCGATACGTTTCTATGGCAAACACATCATTTTCCCCATTTTTAGTCACTTATTTACCTATTAAAAATGACTAACAGATTTGTCAAATTTAAGAAGCATACAAAAAAAAAACATTCCAAATCTAATACAAAAAGGAAACAAAATTTAAATAGAAAGAGAGAAAACCTACGTTTCTTAGCTTGAAGGAGCCTTCTCTCACTCAAAACGGATGATCCACCAAATACACCGTCTGCATCAAGTTCAAACAAAACAAAGCTCAACGATGAGCAAACTATAAAACTACAAAGTTTCAGCCAATATAATACCAAAATATCCAACCTGAAATGAAAGTGGAAGCGCAGATAGAGGTCGAAAGCGAGAGACATACAACCAGAATTAAAAACAACTCCATCATACTTGAATTCAGCATCGTTTCCTTTTCCAGATCCAGTTAAATTAGTTTCTGTGCGCACATTCCCAAAAAACTGTCGTAAAAAAAGTTGCCAAACCGTAGCGCTCTCTCTCTCTCTCTCGCTCTAGATTTTGGGCATTTGCAATAAATAGGCTGCGAGAATCATTAAGGAATCGTAGTCGAGAAATATGGACAGATAATAATTGATCAAAGCTATTAAAATGGAAATTATGGAAGCTTTTATATATATATATACTCATATAATTATGTAAATAATTTAAAAAGAATAGTTGGAGGGAAGAAGACAGCCCATTGCCAGTTATTAACGCGATAACTGATCTTCTTGCATTACGTGTCTACACCACCTTCCAATATTTTTATTATTTCTTAATTACTTATTAATTTAAATAGTTAAGGTGTTTAATCGATTAGGTATCACGGATATAAACGAACAAAGCTACTCGAGTTATTTGAAATTTGACTTAGAAAAAACTTATTTGGAAGTCGGTTCAATGATCAACTGGTCGATTTCAAGCTTGGACTTTTATCGAGCCAGATGATTCTCGACTCGATGAATTTGTGAATATTTTTGAGTTTATTTGTTCATAACCATGTCATTCAGATCTATTCGCGGATCTTCAATTGAGCTAGAACACAAGCTTAGATGTATAAAGTGATACAAAAAATAATGCACGAACGAATCTCGAAGTCAATAATTAGACAACAAACTTAATTGTATCAATATATCAAAAATCCAATCGAGCTTAAGTTCGAATTCTAATACACATTACAATATCATGTATTTTGAGTTGAACTTTATTAAGATAGAGTTAGGCGGCAGCTTACATATATGGTCATAATAATAGCCTATTATCAAAATTGGTTAACTTCCTTTTACAGCTAAAATTTAGCAAAATCTAACTAACATCTATTGCCTTTCTAATAAATTGAAATTAGAGGTTCCAAAATTCAAGGAATCTGACCTCATTACACTTGTCATTGACATTTTTGTCTAAGAAAGCAAAAAATTGACTTAGTGGAATCCCTCAACTCCAAATGTCCATCCCCAAATTATTTTTGCTATTTTAATAGTACATCTAAAATTTGACAATTAAATATATAATCTATCAAACTTTGGAAATGAAAAGTTTTCCTAAATTTAGAGGATGTCCAAACTTAAATATTCTTGATATTCTTAAGTGGTAGTATTACAGTAATAAGATGATGACCAAAAATTGCTTCTACATGGTTGGGTTGGTTTTTACTGGGAAATAATGAGAAGCTAAGCTAGTTACATTTGGAGGAAGAGTATCACTTTACAATCAAGTTAACTGACTTATCTACACATTAGTAGTATGCACTGCCCCCACTAGGATGAACTCTAAGCTTCCCTTCGAAACACGAAATCCGAAGTAGGTTCATCTCCGCTGCGTTGGGGGCTATCATTCATCAACAACTTATGGTCTAAAGTAGTTAGTTGCATGGCCTCGATCATGACTACTAACCTGTCCCTTGATTTTAAGCTTCCGACGCCTTGTCATTTAACAGAAGAAACTTCGTTTCTGCGAAGGCAGTCCAAACTACATTAATATTGCTGCACTTTGGTTGGGGGTTGGGGGTGGGGGGTTGGTGATGATTTGATAATATAATGGTATGGATTTGAAGGGAAATTCGTGAAAATCGACTTGCCTGAAACTCGGACTCCTTCATATTCTCCAGAAACTCTGCAATGTGAAGCTGCTTCACGACTGTGGCGTGCAGCACCTGGAAAGAAAAAGATTCAAGTAATGCATGGAGCTGGAAGTGCACTGGTAGTGATGAGGAAATTAGGTGGATGATTACCCTCTTTGTATTCTCAAGGTCATGCTCCATGTTCTTGATCCTGTCGAGAGATTGCTGAAGAATTTGGTCCTTCTCGGCTGGGATTTCTGTAGGTTTGCTGTTGAGTTCTTCCAGCAAACTTTCGAGTCTTTGTAGACGCTGTACACATGGACGGACCTTGTCCTCTTTTCTAACTGCTTTCTCGCAGATGTAAGGGTTGGTTTTTGGTTCAGGTCCGTTCCCTAAACCATTGGACCGATAAGCATTGCACTGCCTCCTCTGATATTCAGTGGGTATCTTTTGGACAAATTTCAAAAGCTTGACCGCAAACATATAACACAAACCTCTCATGTTTGGCTTTGCATCAGCGTCTCGATTTCTTATATTGCTCATAAGCCTCATATCACTAGACTTGTTATCTTCTCCATGCTCATCATCCCTATCACTGCCCAATGCACTAAATTGCTCTTCACAACTATAATAGGTACATGGCTCTGATGTTCTGACCTGAAAAATATCAAATTTGTCAATTTATACATGAGTAGGAACTTCATCAACTTATAAAAAAACTTGGCAATTACTCTGCTTTGCCACCAATAAGTGAGCCATGATGAATACATGATGGGTGGATTCATTGAGTTAGTATGCGCAGAGAGAGCAAGAGGAAGGGAGAAAGTATATATAGAGATGGAAGGAGGAATTAGTTTACTGCAACACCATACGGCTTTTTACTTATTGTTCCTGTGGTGTATTTAGAGAATTACTAGTAGTAGTGAATTTGCATGTATTAGACTCACTTCTTCATGAACAGGAGCCAATTTTGAAATTACCGAACTATTTTGTCTTGTTGGAGAACATGGTTCGTCACCATCGGACCATGATTCAAGCGTAGACATATCATCGTATCCATCCTGATAATTTGATACTTCAAAATGTTATGCATAGCATAGCAGAAACTGCACATTGTGAAAATTGACAAGAATCGCTTACTACCTTCAATGGACGGATTTGGATATACGAGTCACTAGATGATTTTGCGATATGCATAACCTACAAAGAGACAGTTATTTGCATTTGTACAGTTGTACTTAACCTACAGATAAATAGATTTCAACACTCGGGAAAAATTCCAAAAAGTTGCAAATAGAGAGTAAACACACTCGTACTAACCTTCAGTGTTTCAGGATCATTCCACGGACCCTTACTAGACCTTAGGCAACCTCCCTCAGTACTGCAAGTGCATGTTCCGCCCAAGAAATCGGGTAATTGACTATGAATAAAACAAGAAGATGTTAGATAACTTTTGTAGGAAAACCACATATGAGGTGCCGCATAAGAGAAAGTCAAACCATGGATCAATAGCTTCCTGTAGTTTCCCCAATGACTTGGGGTCCAGAACCTGTCCAAAAGAAAATTCAAATATAATGAGGCTGCTGGAAAATAGAAAAATAGAGATAAGGGGAGGGAGGATGATGTATATCCTTACATGGATCTTAGAGAGAGTTTTTGCATCCAGAAATTTCTGTGCAGCAGGCCAGAGCACCTTCTTGAATCCAGTTCCAGCATTAACAATGTACATACAGTGAAGAGTCTGCATATATAAATTGAAAGACTTACAAAAGGAATGAATAAATAGCATGGAACAAAAGGAATAAAAGTAATAGTAATAATTACCTCTGGGTAGTAACTATTATCAATCTGTGTCATGGAAGCCAATAAACTAGTAGCAGTCTTGGTGAAATTTTTGATACCCTGCAATCACCATCCTTAACATTATTCAACGTTACTATTACTCTAGAGCAACAAAATCTATTTTCAATTTGTCACATAGGAAGAAATTCCTGATCCCCAGCCATTAAGACACTATTACTATAGAAAAGAATGCTCTTGATGTTATATCAAATCAGTATTTTGAGTATGAAGGACAGAGAGCCATTTTTTGCAAAGACGGAATAGAACAGTCCATTTTATTAACAGAACTTCAAGAAAATTTCTAAAAAAGTTGATCAACTAACCAGGCCTTGAACATCCAAAATTGTGGTTGATGTAAATATCCGTTTCTTTGCAGCAACAGAACAAGCTGGAAACTTCTCATAGATAGCTTTCTCAAACTCCTGAACATGGTATTTTAAATACCGCTCGATAGAAGTGATGCGCATTAGTTTTCCAGGGTGGGCTTTCCCAAGCCTTTCAATGTAAATAGGTCTGCCTTCTCTGTCAACTCCATGGTATCCTTGCGGATAACATTGTAAGACTTCCTCAAGCTCCGTAAATTGGAAGTCCTGAAATAAATGAGTAATTTTATGAATGATGACACGATCATTTGAGACCCGAATGAGAGTGCAGAGGTATCTGCTCAGAACTATAATTTTTTTTTTCTTTATCATGTACATACATCCAATATGGTGTCTGCTCCGTACTCTGTCCTCCAATTGAGCATTTCTTTCCACATCTGGGTGGCTTTGTCTATGTTGAAATCTCTAGCTTTCAAGAACCTGCATCACAAATCAGTAGCAGTTTATAGTTAGACTACTGTAAAAAAATAAAACACGAACCAAACCAACATGGTGAAGATGGGAGAGTGGCAATAGTCCTAGTCCACCTCAGAATCCAAAAACAAATGCACCAAGCAAATGAAACACACAATGCTTCATTTGCTTTGCTAAATCTCAAGAAAATCACTTCTCTTCATGCCAAACATGGGATTAAATTCAAATGCCAAGTTCCAATAGTATTACAGCTCTTAAAAGGGTGAAGATGCTAGGATCCAATAACTACATATGATTAGCCTTCCAACGGTTCTTGATATGCTGAAGTCTGAAGTTGGTCATGCCCCTAAATGAGAATCTTACTAAAATACTGATCAACAAATTCAAACCAGAGATGTGTTCACCTCAACAAAGTATGGTAATCATCATGTTTAGCTGGCAGCAATTTCATATCCATGAGTTTTTGACGCAAGTCACAGACAGCACTCTCCTCTCTTGCATCACGTACATCCTCAATGGAAATGGCAGGCAAGATCAAGTGACCTTTCCTTTTACTTCTTTTCTTGAGAGAATGAGTAAACTTGTTTGAAGCATTTATAGCCCTTTTCCTAAAGGAACCAATTTTTGATTTCCTTCTCTCTTCATCAGAGTTTTCATAATCTGACTTCCTCTCCCTTGTTTCGTCACATATATCTACTCCATCTAGGCCTAGGACATTGAAAGCAAAGAGAGCAAGTCAGAAAGCAAAAACCAAGATTCCCGAGCTTGTCTAATGTATTGTATAATAAGCATTCAAATCAAGAAAAAGCAGCAAACAATTAGCCCCACCTGACATGGCTGCCAGGTCCAAGATGAAAAGTACAAAGGAGAGGAAATGAGATCTTCAAAATTGAATTCACCTGGTGCGCAAACAAAGAGATTGACGCCCAAACGGCACTGCATAACCAATGAAAACAATGTATTAAAATGAAATTATACTTCTTAATCTAATGCTCAATACATTGCTATAATGTAGTGGGTAAATCCAGAAACAAGACATGACGAGAACTTGAACTAGGAATTATTTATGCCTACAGCTCAAAAAAGAATTTCTATTTTTACTTATGACGAGAACGTGAATGTTAGGAAATCCCAAAGCAATTCAATCCCAAGTTTCCATACATAGTTTCAGCGAGCTCCGCATATAGTCAAATTTACAAATGGAAGTAAATATAAACACCTTTCTTCACAGAATGAAAAGATAAAAAAATCAAGTTTAACGAGAAATAGGCTAGCCATCAAAATAACCTAACAGGGAGATCGAATTCTCCCTTCGTACATTCTACACCAACAATCATCATCAAAACTCGAAATTCAACAATGCCATTAACTTTCTCCTCAGATCTTGCATCGCGCTACATTCACAAAGCTCAAACAAAGCAAAAAACAAACAAACTCTCAAACATTCAATCAATGAGAAAAAGCAGGCAGCCACGGAAGAGCTCTTACATCAAACCGCAGAATCCGCAGCAGCTGGATCGCAACCGCGAAAACCTACTGCATTGATTTCTCCGGCCTCGAATCCGTATACAAATGCCAATTTTAGGTATATATAACCGAATCCAGGAAGCACCTGGAGCTCCGAAAAGGAATTTTTCTCCACAAATTATCAAACAACAAAAAAAAAACCGCAAATAAAAAATCGAACAGTTCCGATCAATCGAGTGGATCTAACGACTGGTTTATTAATATGATACGATATGCATGAATATAGGGAGATGATATGTATAGGCAGAAGGTGTACGTATAGTATTATTCTTCTTCTTCTTCCTCAACCAAATAACGAAGCTTCGCTATTTGCTTTCCTTTTTTTCTCTTCGTCGTTGCTTAATTTGTCACAGCTGCTTACGTGTCATTTTCCTTTTCCGTAATATTTAATCAAAGGGAGCTTTATTAATTAATTAATTAATTATTGAAGAAGAAGAAAGAAAAGGTGGCGAGATTCTGTTACCGCGGCGGTAAAACCGGTGGAGACAGAGGATAAAAAAAAAGTTACGGCGTCGGCATGGCTGTTATTTTTTAACTTTGAGAGTTTAAATTAAAACGAGGTAAAGATAAAAGTCATTGCACGCATACTGCATACAGTACTTTCCTGTTTTACCTGCAGGCTTTATCGTGTAGGGTTATATAATTATCAAGTTTATTTATTTACGAGCATGTTATTCAATTCTGTTCACGAGCTTTTAATCAAGTTTAAGTTAAAATAATTAATTTGTTAAGATAAAAAAATAATGAGCACGTGCTCGAGCTCGAGTCTGAATGAAATTGAACTTAAATATCATGTTATCAAAAGGCAATTGCGTAATTTTAAGCTTTTAAGAAGTCTTTAATAAGCTTGAGCTTGAAAATTATTATAAAGAATGTCCAAACTTGTACAAGTCAATCTCGATAATTAGTCGGTGAATCGAGCTCAATCAACAAGTCAAAAGCTAATAGAGGAACAATTACAGAATTAACCACATATATGATACACAATAACTTGTAAAAAAAATTGATAATTAATTTCAAATATTAAAAATTAATATAAAGATAAAAATAACTAGTTTTTCCCTCAATATTAATATTTGTTTTAATAGTTTTTCATCATTAATATTACTTATTACTAGTCTTTGAGTTTTAATTATAATTCCTGTAGTTCCCAATTACTTCCCATTAATTTAGGGAGACTTGAATTATACTACTAATAAGTAAAAAATTCACACAATTATAGTATTATTTTTTCTTGAGGAGTAAACTCTAGATACATTGCAAACATTTCATATATTCGATCTAATTAATAATAAGTTAGGTGGTCCCAAAATAGGTCAAACAATTTAAAATCCAAAGGGTCAAAGATTTGATTAACGTACAATTGAAGAGAAAAAAATAGTGTGTAGTGGGCATGAGTGGGCTACAATACAAGAATATTGCAGCATATGTAACTTTATACATGTGGAGAGATGTGTAATAATTTTGTAGTCATTCAAAAAAAGTAAGTGTCAGATCACTGGTTTCAAGCCATCACATTACACATTTTGTATTCAAAAGATTTCGAGTGACATGTATAGATCTTGTGTTCAAGGTAGATAATACACCATTGAGAAACAAATTAAAAGAAGATAAAGAAGGATATATAGGGGTTTCTTGATTAAAGTGGGTTGGGTTTTGATTAAAGTAAAGGTGTAACAACTTTAGGTTTTCTAAGTTCATTTCTTGATGTGTATGTGGAAAGATATAATGGTGAAAAGTTGATATCCATGAGAAAATGAAAGGTGAAAAAAGAGAGAGATGAAGATGAAAAAGTGATAGTAGAAGCACATTGAATGATTGTGCAGTATGTATAAAGTTGGATGATCAAGCCAAATCAAGATTTCTCCCACTTTTCTGTGTAATGAGAATCTAAAAGTTAATTGAGAATTAATAAATTTTGATTTGTATTTGAAAATATTGTGTTAGATTCTAATAACCAAGTCTCAGTCTCTTGTTATATATTCATACTTGATTAATACATTTGGACATAATGAAAATGCATTTTCTTGAAAAGCAAAAACATACAAAAGGCTAGAAAAAGCTATAGTTCTTGCATAGCATGAGATTAGAAGAGAAGCCATGAAACAAGAACATCAAAGAATTGGCAAATCAAGAAACATATAGGGTTGAATAGGAGTAGTATATATAGTATAGATATCAATGGTAATTTTTGATGTTCTTTTATATGAATAAGAACAAAAAGCGTCAAATGAATAAAGTGATTCTGTCACGGGGTGATTTTTGAGATATGGGAATTGGGAAATGCCAATTTTATTTTATTTATTGATGTAATAATAAATTTGGTTGGTTGAGAAAATCTAAGTGGAAAGTAAGAGGGGAGAATCTTAAAAGATTACAAATCCATTGGTAAGAAAAAGAATTGCAGAGCATATATAGCGCATGCAGGTACTGTTAAATAGTACATTACCAAATTCACCCACTCAAGGAATTACCTTTTTGAATTTATTAATCTTAAAAATTAATTAAATTGATATTTATAATTTAATATTAAAAAATAATTATAGATTTTATTAAATTGAGATTAACTCTAATACCGTGTATAAAATTAAATTAAAGTATATAAAATGTGGAACGCTAAATTATATTTGCTCAATAAAACAATAAGAGCAGCTGCAGCGGTAGTGGGGAGCGCGCCCCGGGCAGCTTTGGGGGAAGGGAGGGGCGCGCGCCCGGGCGTGAAACCCCCACTGCGGGTGCCCCGGGCGCGCGCCCCGCGCGGGTTCACCGCTGCGGGTGGCCCGGGCGCGCGCCCCCACCCATTTCCTATTTTTTTTTTTCGTTTTTTTTAATTTTTTTTTTTTAAATTCATCTATAAATACAACAACATTTTCACACATCTCATTTATCCTACAATCTTTCAAACATTTTAATTATTAAGTATTGTAATTTTCAATTTCTAAATTAGGGTTTTAATTATTAAGCATTGTAATTTTCAATTTCTAAATGAGGATTTTAATTATTAAGTATTGTAATTTAATATTTTTTTTAGTTTTCGTTTTTTTATTTTTTTTTATTTTATGAAATTTATAAATAAATAAAATAAAACATATTAAAATTTAATTACATATTTATTAATTTAAATTTGTAATTATAAATTAACAAATTAAATTAACACATTAAATTAAAACAAAATCAATCATTCTATAATGATTAGTAGAGTTTCCCAAACCCCAAAGTGCGAACCCCCCACTGCGGCATAACAACAATCTCTCAAACCCCATCTATCAAAAGTTCCATTTATTTACATAAATGCCACCCAACCCCATTTTTGCCAAACCCAACCTGCCCGCCACTGCGGGTGCTCTAACAGCTCACTTAAAATAAAAACAAAAAATAAATAAGAAAAGGAAACAATGAAGACTGCCTTTGAAAGGTTAAAAAGTACTCCTCCATAAAGAGTTATAAAAGTGAAGAAGAAAATATATATTGATGTTACTGTGTAATAGAAACAATAGGAATTGGGACAGTCCAAATTCCAGTGTAGTCCTTTTCACCCAAATTGACATCACATTAGCTCCCCTACACCTACCTTTCATTCTCATTTAGACATGCTCCCGGTTCAAGGACCGTCGGTTCGGGCCGGTTTTAACCGTCGGTTTTTAACAATTTTTTTTAATACAGGGGGCTAGCGTTCGCTAGGCCCTCTCTATGTCTGTGACTTGGCTGTAAAGGGTTAGCGACCGCTAGGGGTAGCGGTCACTACCCCTAATCTCTGTCCGTTTGAATCAGTTGAACCGACGGGCCTAACGGTAACATGGAACCGGCGGTTCAAAGGGAGGCCCGGCGGGCCTGAACCGCCGGTTACGGTTCGCTACATGCTTGAACCGTAACCGGCCCAGCTTCACACGGTTCCGGTCCAAGCTCTGAACCGTTGACCCCGGTTCCAGTTCGAAACCGTTGACTCCCGGGCCGGTTCCGGTCTAGGCCCGCCGGGCCCGGAAGAATGGTGTCTATTCGCATTGCCATGCTACTCGATATTCGTGAATTAATTAACATTTGTCTCGATAAAAATTCGTTCAAGATTGTTTAACGAAACACTTATATATAGTACTATTCCGTCCTCTCTAAAGAGAGACGTATTCCTTTTTGGAATATCTTCTCCAAAGAGTGACAGTTCCTAAAACGAAATAATAAGGGGTGTTAAATTGTAATAAGAGTGCAATTAGTAAACACTAATTGCACCCTTATTTTTTTCCTTTAAATTACTACAACACTTTAAAATTTAATTTAAAACTTCTTAATTTGCGTGCAGAAAAGAAATGACTCTATTTGAGGAGGACATAATAGTATGTTTTATTAGTTTAGAAAATATAATAATAGTAATAATATGAACAATGAAGCAAACAAATGAACACTAAGACTATTCACAATAGTGACATTGAATAGAATATCATACATGTTTGACAAATTAAAAAATTAAATAGAAAATCATGGAAAGTCACCCCTAGAGTTGGCTAACCAACTTTGGTTATATATTTTTATGACTTTCTATTTATTTACTTAATTTGTCTTATATGTATAACATTCTATCCAATATCATCATTTCGACATTACAACGGAGACGAAGTTGAAAAAAGGAAGAATATGATAGTAGTACTGCATGGCATAGATTTAATATTAACTTAATATTAGGTGGGAGAATATATAGGATAGGATAGGATTGGAGATAGGAAAACAGAAAAGTATGGTGAATCTGAAGAGCAATAAATGCAATAGAATGAAAAGGGGTAATAATAATGAAATAATGAGTACAGTATATATATAGTCATAGATAGTTATTAAGTAATAAATGATGAGGTGAGAGATCTATCATATTGCTAGAGAGAGGAATGAATCATCATCATCATCATAATTAAATAATATGTCAGTCAATCCCCAAATATTTTAATTTATTTTTATCATATGAAAATTATTACTAACAATATAATACTAACAATTACAATAACAATAGTAATAAATAAACAACCTTTTTAAAAAAAGTAAGAAAGAATCCCACCACATTTTATACAAGAAGAAATGAAAGTACAGGAGAAAGTTATTGTTAATTTTCACTTATTGCTTTTTAATTTTTCTTTCCCAGGACAAAATTTTTATTTGGGCTTCTGAAAATGACTAAAGACTACTACTATAACTCGAAAAATCTTGATACAAATTTTCAAAATTAAAGAGAAGTGAAGATTTGAATTAACATGTTGCAATATTATTTATTTAAATTTTGAAAAAGATGGATAAATGTGTGTGTGAAGAGTGAGGATGGTGGTAGCATGAAGGCATGCATATTGACAGTATTGTAGATGCAGAGAAGTGAGGATAGTTTTTGTTGGGAGTAAAGTCCCTTTCCAATGGGTGGAAATAATAGGAATTAGGATAAAATTGAAGTATACAAACAGAACAACAAACAATACAAGTGTTTATAATTTCTTGGATTTATACAATCTGTAGCTGCTTCACAACAGAGACGTTTGAACAAGTTTTTCTCCTCTGCATGCGTCCCCACCATACCTAATTATTCATGGTGAGTAACTAATGGTATTGGTAATGGTAGGGGCCAAGTATATATAGTACTTACTATTCGATACACTGTTTAATTTTGCATTCATATATATCTGTTTATTTTTACCCATGACATGCTTAGTAAAGTAAATACACATATTCCCTTCATCTTATTTTATTTTGCCAAACTTACTCAGTTGTATACATACAAACTCACTTCACTCACTCAATTACATCTAACATTGTAAGCGAACATAGTTAGCTCGCTAGGCCTACATGCAAACATGTTCAAATTTATTTGTTTACGAGTATTCAATCGAGCATTTATTCGAACATCAAGCTAGAACTCGATCTGAAGCTTGAAAACCATTAATATGAATATTAAAGAAGTCAAACTTGAATTCAATAATTACATTTCGAGCCGAAATTGAAGACCATATCAAAAACTCGAGCCGAGCTCGACTACCCTAATATTTTTAAACGGTCATGCGGTGGCATTTCACTTATGATTTTGGAACTGAAAAGTGAAAACCTAGGAACTTTAGTTTGGAAAATCGAAAATATAGGATTAAATGAGATCGGCAATTTATGACCCAGCCCAAATGATAATTGGCCCATTATACATAAGGCCCGTGAATGAATGAATTAATTTACTGCAAATTACAAATTACAGTTTCGGGCGAATTTGTGATCATAAAAATCAAATTTTAAAACGCATAATTGCATCACTTTTTCTTATATTTTGTAATTAAAACTTCTCTAATTCTTCGGCAATAAAGCTGCTACGACATTTCACAGGGAAAAAGTAGGAGACTTTACAATGGCAAAAGGTTTTTAAATAATACCAATAGCATAAAACTGGGATATATTTGAGAACATAAAGCAAAATATAATATTTGAGAACTCAACTAAGAGAATCATATAAGTAGTAATAATATGTTATAAAGTGGTGATAATAATAGTTAATAATAAACAAGATAAAAAAAACTTTGCGATCCCATGCAGCAACTTATGTCATCTTTTCATTAATCTTTATTGTTACTGATACTGCACTTATTGCCATGGCTTTTATCCGGAAGCATACTTCTGAGTCCAGGACCGAGCAGTTGACTCGTACTTGACTCGATCGGTCCTGTATGTGTGAGCAATCTCGGGAACAAGAGGATCATCCGGGTTCGGATCAGTCAATAAAGAGCATATAGAGAGTAAAACCTGCACAACATAGACATCTGATTCGAGTAGCAAATAGAGAGGTTCGAGTTTTATGCTAATCATAGTGCTAGTATGATGCAGCACAAACATTATATCCATAAGGAAATTTTCTCACAACTCATGATCCGATGAAGACATGTCGTTGAATAGAGTATTTGCAGTACGCTGCAAGGTTGGAATGTTTTATCGAGACAATTTGTATGCCTGAGTTTGATTACTATTGAAATTATATACACATATTTTATCAGAATGCATGATGTGCAGGTGTGGTGGAAGCAGAGGGAAACGATGAACATATGAGGATTAGGACCACGTGAGTACCTTCGATATTGTCAGTGCAGGGCTCCATTGATCTTTGAGGATATCAAGGCATATACTGCCGTTCATGTTGATATTCGGATGGTAAACCTTGGTTTTAAAAGACACCTGCACAGTCCAACAAATACAATGAAATCCCATTGAAGTTATTATTGCAACTCAATTTCATTATACCGAACATATCATGCAAAGGCAGAGCAGGTCACAGGTTTTAAATCAGAGTCTAGCAAGTTTATTTATCCAGAGTAGTGAAATCCTATGTTTGCAGAGCATCAGAAGCTTCAAAGTTCAAAACAATGTGGTGCGTGTTCTGGAATCTATAAGGTTATAGTTCAACAACTAATCGAAAAAATTCAAACAAAATTTTTGATCCGGACTTAAAACCCTTTGTGATTCTTGGTTTACCAAAACCAGTCATGTTATATGCCTAGAGAGCAGGAAAATGCAAGAAAAAGTTACCTTAGGTGGCTTGAAAGGATAATCAGGTGGAAAATGAATACTGACAATAAATACTCCACCAGCAAAGGGGCTGTCTGGAGGACCCATGATCGTAGCTTGCCAATGAAACATGTCTCCACCCACAGGTCCTGCATTAAAATAGATAGAAACTTAGTAAACAAGGAAAATATATATTAAAAAAAGGAGAGATCTTTCTGGAATAAAGTAGTGGAAGTGACTGATCCCCATCAAAAATTATTTCCCCTCCCAAACAATTGCATCACAATTATGAGCTCCAGCTCTCAGAGAACAGTAATGAGCAGTTGAATACGAAGATCCACCATAAAAAAGTTAAAGAATTTAAAGTAGGAGGTGTTCAGATACAGATCAAGATCACTTCACAAGCAGATGAAAGTAGAAGATAAGAAAAAAATGAGACCAACCAGCGCTGCAGGATGCCGGAGGGTCCTTTGCCAAGTCTTTCAGTTCTTTCTGGATTCTCTTGGAAGCCATTACGTGTTCACTGCAATTATCACTAATTGCATAATTAGAAGTGTAAGTAATATGATCAAAAAATAGCCTAGGAGATAACAATTACCCTCTTGAGTAAGGATGTTGCAGTTCGATTAATCATCCAGTCAAGTAAACATGACGCAATCTACAAAAACTTAATCAAGTAATTTAAGGCATAGGCGCAGTTGATGTTTATTATTGTGGCACCTTTATACATGAAACTTGCTCTTTCTCTATATAAATTCAGAACAGCAAAATAAACTTCGCCAATCACCACCTATTGACTACACTTACATCCAGTAACCTTGTTTTTTTTAAAGCTAAATATTCAGAGCAGCAAAATAAACTTCACCAATCACCAGATAAATTTAACCACCACCTACTGATTATATCCAGTAACTTTTTTATTTGAGCAAAATATTTAGAGCAGCAAAATAAACTTCACCAATCATCAGATAAATCTAACCAGTAACCACCAACTACCTACTGATTATATCCAATAACATTCTTTTTGATTTGTTTTTTTTTATCTCGAGCAAAATATACAGAGCAGCAAAAATGAACTTCACCAATCACCAGATAAATCTAACAACCACCTACTGATTATATCCAGTAACATTTTTTGATTTTTTTTTTTTTTTGTTTCTCTCAAGCAAAATATACATAGCAAAAAAATGAACTTCACCAATCACCAGATAAATATAACAACCACCTACCGATTATATCCAGTAACCTTCTTCTGTTCTGTTTTTTATTCCAAACAGATAAGAGAGCAATACGTATAAATCAAGCTAACATAAAAACCACAAGGTAAATTCGAGGAAAAACATTCAAATAAAAACCATCACAATTCAAAAAACCCTAGCTCAACAGCAAAGCAACCGATGAACACGAAATCAAACAGAGCACACAGTAAAATCATTCCACCGATCGATCGATGCATCATGCATACTACAAAAGCTTACAGAGAGAGAGAGAGAGAGTGACAAACCTGAGAGCAGCGATCGAAGCGTAGTGCGATAACGGAAGGAATCGAAACGTACGGTAGAACGGAATGAGGAGGATTTGGTGGCGTTTAGAATGAGAAGAGAGAAGAAGAATCGCGGTGGGGTTTATATAAGCATTCGGCGCCGCATGTGGACTCTTTTATAGTACATGCCATGCACGTGTTACGCTCTAAACCCTCCTTAATTATTCTCCCTAATTACTTTTTTAATATCTTAATATTCGCTTAGCAGGTCAATATTCGGTAATTTACTCCTTTTTTAAAACCAAATATTCTCTAATCTGTTGTGGTGTCATTCTTGTTACCTTGCGAATTTAGAGTGTGATTAGGCGCATAAATCTCCTTAATTAATAACTAATTGAAAAGGTACAATATATTATATTCCCTATATAAAATATTTATAAACAAATTAAACGTATAAAAAGTCAACATTACAACCCTTTGTATATTGTATTGTTTCATGATTAATTAGTGCAAAATCTGTTGTATTAAGCATGGGTATGCAAATGGGCTTAATAATAGACTTATACAGGCTATATAGTATTGGGCTTTTACAAAATACTAAATTGTGATATTGAATCCAAAGGGACAAGCTTTAGATATTAATATATATATATATATATATATATTTATTATATTTATGATGTATATGTATTATAGCGATGGATAGTAGATTCTATTGAATATATTTGCATATAATTAGGGAGACTTTTAGAAAGTGTAAAGGAAATATGAAACATGAAGCAACCTCTATGTACCACTTGTGATCATTACACTGCAAAATGATTGGAGAATATTAATGTGAAATCAGACTTGTATGCATTCTGAATAGAAACAAATCCACAGTTAAAGTTGAATTTCATCTCATTAAGACGACTCTGCAATATATAGACAAAACTTATTACAAATCCATATAAAAAACACATTAACTTAAAATAATTATTAATAAAAAATAACAAACACAAACCATTTCAACAACAAAAAAACTTTAATTATTTATGACATTTAGTTTAGAATATAATTAGAATTTTAATTTTGTTAATTAATTAATATTTTTTGAGTTGACTATTTATATATATGTAAGTGATGACCTAGTCTTTTACCCAATTATTAAAAAGTCTTAACAATCATTAAAATCCTAAATTCAAATGTGTTCTAACTAGCACTTGGCAGATGAGATAAATTGTCGGTGCAAAGGCATTTCTTGTATTTCAAAGCTTATATACATATATATTATAATTACATTGACTCAAGAATTGTCGTCAAATTTATTTGATATTAATATTAAAAAAAAATAGCAAGTGGGCAATTTTATTCCTTATAAAGTAGCCCAAGATTAATCATTACACTGCATCTAAGTCTCCTAAAGTGGAAGGAACAAGGTTTTCTCTGTAGGGTTTAACCCATATCTATATACGTACCCACTACCCAGAAATGAGGGTAGGTTTTAAAGTTTGATCCATTTCTATACATAATATATATATATATATATATATATATATATTGTTTCATTGACTTTTTAGTTTTGAATAAATATTATGCATGATTTGGTTTTATAGAGAAAGATCGTGATAGAGGTGCAAAACATGCACAACGACCAGGCTAGGGCAAAGGTCATGAAGATTGCTGTTGCTGCTCAAGGTCTCATTAATATATTCATGATCAGAAATAAGTTTCACATATATATCTATAATCATGTATATATGTATGTATGTAATATAAGTTGTGATGATGATGCAGGAGTGACGTCAGTGAGTATAGGAGCAAACAATGAGCTAGAGGTGACCGGAGAAGAAGTGGATGCAGTGTGTTTGGCCAACTCTCTTCGTAAGAAATTTTGCTATGTTAAAATCATTAGCATAGCAGCAGTCACTCCTCCACGGCCAGCACCACCGCCACCGCCTCCGCAGCCGACAGCTCCGCCTATGCCGCCGACAGCTCCGCCTCTGCCGCAGTTCTTTTTTGATAGGCCTGGACACTATGATGCTCCTTTCAATTGCTCCATGTTTTGAATTTGTGATTTTTCGCTTAAGTTATAATTAAGTTTCCTTAAAGAGAAAGTTTAGAAGCTATATATAATCAGAGATCAGTTGTCAAAATTGCTCTTAATTATACTTCTAACTTCTCATGTAATTCCAGTGATTTGTGTGAGCATCTGGATATTTCCTTTCCTTTAAGTATGTATTGTGTTTGTGTGTATTGATATATAGGAAAAATGGATATATGATTATATATAAGGTTGTAAACGATCCAAGTGAATACTAGTTCAGAATATTAGGGTTTTGAGTTCGGCTCGAATTCAACTTGACTCTGACATGTTATTCCAGTTCGGAAATGGTTGCTCGATAATATTATTCTTGATTTTGAGTTCGAGCTCGACTTGTTTAATATTAATATTTATGGTTTTCGAGTTTGAGCTCGTATAACTTTTTAAATTTAGCTATTTTAGTTTGGAACTCGATTGAAGGTTCAGTTGCGAGCAAATGAACTCTAACATGTAATTATATTGAACTCAGCGACATTGTTAGATTCGAGCTTGAAATTGAGCTCGTTAACTATCAAGTTAATTTTTGAATGAACTTTTATGGAGCTAAACATTGAATAACTCATGAATAATTAATAAATTATTATATTAATTATGTTAGTTTGCAACCCTCAATATAATATACTTGCACAATATTCGCGTTTAATTAATTAAATAATGATAAAGAGGATTGAAGTTGATAATGTAGATAGGGGTGGAAATGACAATGAGGGAAGAGTTGACAGTACATTGGAGGATCTATTCAAGCTTTTATAGAGTTACTTTAATTTATTATTATTGTGACATGGTGCACACGTGGACATGTGACGTAAGCAAATTGTAAAAATATCGCACGTTGATATTTTGGTTTGAGGTGAAGGACCGACCAATGGGACTACTACTACTAATTCAACTATAGAAGCCCACTTTCAAAAATTAAAGCCATTTTTATTTGACTTTCTTCATATTTTGATTGGTCGACAAGAGTCTAGGAATTTGGCAATTGACTATTCTTCAATTATTCAAGTATTTATTTGAGATTTTTTTAAAATTAATAGTTAGTATCGCATAAAGTGTAGGAGAACTACGTGGCTACCTATTGAAAATATACATTTAAGAATTAAAGGAAGTACAAACTTGACAAAGATTTTCACTTGCATTAATTACTCCGAAACGGACGAAGTGTGAAGCTTAGTTAGTAGAGGCGAAGACGACAAAGATGTGGTAATGAATGAATTTAACAATGGCAGGCACGCTGTCTTAACCTACTAACTGTCTTGCTTCACTCCTACTCATATCTATATAATATAATTGGAAGCACGTCGTTACTGGATGATACAATTAGTAGGTTTAATTATTAGATGTAGTATTTCTATTTAATTGTTAGTGGGTATTGCGATGTGAATCGGTTCATACTCGTATTAGGCCCATTAGAGTTGGTAGTTTATCATTATATATAGGTTATGATCTTGTAATAGAAGGAATCAATGAATATGAAGTAAGAGTTCTTGAAACTCGGAAAGTGAAATCGGAGTTCGTCCTCACTCGAAAAGGTCATTTATCGATACGATGTCGTGTCAATGCATTTGTGTTTTTGGACGAGAAAGAGCAAGGACGGGTATGCATGTGAGCGGAAACAAGATGGTGATTCGATTAGCTCCCTCTAGCTAGACTTATCAATGGACGGGTAAAACCCGAAATCGAACCCGGGTCGTGGTGGGTTAGCCTCCTCTCTGTTAAACGAAACATTTGAAAGGAAAATAATAACTTCAATAATACCAATTCAATCAATAGTTCACATACGGTCAATCTCAATACATAAACAAAATACAAGACATAAAAAGACTAATATAGCCTTAATATCTAAATATAATTACAACTAATAATTCTAATATCCTCCCTCAAACTCAAGATGTCGCTGCAACGAGCATCGAAAGTTTGCCAACCAAAGCACGAAAACGAGGAAGCGGAAGGGGCTTAGTGAATAAATCGGCAATCTGTGAAGAAGAGGCAATAAAAGGTAGCTCAAGTGTCCCCTGCTGCAAATGATGTCGAGTGAAGTGGCAATCGATCTCAATGTGTTTAGTACGTTCATGAAAGACAGAGTTGTGAGCAATCTGGATAGCACTCTTATTGTCACAATACATTGGGGTCGGGTTAGGGATGGATACACCCATTTCAGAGAGTAACCACCGTAGCCAAATAATCTCAGTGGTAGTAGAGGCCATGGCTCGATACTCGGCTTCTGTAGATGATCGAGAAACAACCTTTTGTTTCTTACTCTTCCAAGAGATAAGAGAATCACCAAGAAAAACACAAATTCCAGTAGTAGATTTTCGATCCACTAGCCCAATCAGCATCAGCGAAAGCACGAAGCTCAAGAGATGAAGTGGTAGAGTACAAGAGACTGTGGAACATCGTACCTCGAAGATAACGAAGAATACGAAGAACAGCAGACCAATGAACTGTGGTAGGAGAAGAGACAAACTGACTAACAATGTGGACAACATAGGCAATATCCGGGCGAGAAATAGTGAGGTAGACTAGACTCCCAACAATGGTGCGGTACAAGGTAGGATCCTCCAGAGGTAATCCATCAGATGTGGAGTACCGAACATTAGCTTCCATGGGAGTGTCAGTGATACGAGTGTCAGTAAGATGAGCACGATTAAGAATGTCAGCAATATACTTGGACTGAGATAATAGGTACCCCCTAGGGGACTTACAAACCTCAATACCAAGAAAATATCGAAGAGGACCTAAATCTTTCATTTCAAAACGAGATGCCAAATCTGATTTCAAGGAGGAAATTCCAGTAGTGTCACTCCCAGTAATGATCATGTCATCAACATATAGAGATAGAAGGATAGAACCAGTATCAGAGGTCTTGACAAAGAGTGCATGATCATATTCGCTCATACGAAAACCAAGAGAAGTAAGAGCAATGGAGAATGTGTCATACCAAGAGCGAGAAGCTTGTTTGAGACCATACAAAGACTTCTTTAGCCGACAAACATATCCAGCCTTGTGAGAGACCCCTGGAGGAGGAGTCATATAGACTTCATCAATAAGATCTCCATGTAAGAAGGCGTTTTTGACATCCATCTGAGAGAGATCCCACTGACGGACAGCAGCAACAGCAATAAGGATGCGAACTGTAGTCATTTTAGCAACAGGAGCAAATGTTTCTTCATAATCTAAACCATATTGCTGTGAAAACCCCTTAGCAACCAGCCTTGCTTTATACCTCTCAATAGATCCATCTGCCTTTGTTTTGATCTTATATACCCATCGGGAACCGATGGCATGCTTTCCTTGTGGAAGGAGTACCAAATCCCAAGTATCAGTCTTGTACAGAGCTTGAAGTTCATCATCCATAGCCTGTTGCCACAAAGGATCAAGAGAAGCCTCCTTGTAGGAGGTGGGTTCAACAATTTTGTGAATTGAAGAAAGAAAAGCAGTGAAAGAAGGAGAATATGCAGAATAAGCAAAATCAGGAAGACGAGTAGACTTGCTGACACGAGTAGAATGACGAATAGGTAGATCCACATTCACAGGAGGTGGAGAGGGAGCAGGAGAGGCAGGTTGGACAATATCATTGGGAACATCATCATTAGTGCCGACATGTTCAACAAACGGGTCAACATGTATGAGGTCAGATCTGGTGACATTATTAGGAGATGAAGGAATGGAATATAGAGGAATGTGCTCGATAAAAAATACATGACGAGATACATACAACTTGTGACTAACAGGATCAAAACATCAATAACCTTTTTGACCTTCCCCATAACCTAGAAAAATACATAAGGCAGAACGAGAAGATAACTTGTTGCGTTCAACTTGAGGGCGAAGAACGAAGCAAGCACATCCAAAGACACGCAGATGAGTGTAGTCAGGAGCATAGCCAAAAAGTTTCTCAAAAGGAGACACACCAGAGGTAAGAGCAGATGGAATTCTATTTATCAAGTAAACAGAGGTAAGGGTTGCCTCTCCCCAAAACTCACTTGGAACAGAGGCAGACAGAAGCAGAGAGCGGGCTGTTTCTATGATGTGGCGATGCTTTCTTTCTGCCACACCATTTTGTTGAGGTGTGTCAGTGCAAGAACTTTGATGTATAGTACCATCACTAGCAAGCAACTCTCTGAAGCTATTGGAAGTGTATTCCCCGCCCAAATCACACCTAAAACACTTAATAACATATGAAAATTGAGTTTTGACAAGAGCACGGAAAGCTTGATAAATTCCTAGAAAATCAGAGCGATGCTTCATAAGATAAATCCAACAATATCGAGTATGATCATCAATAAACGAGACATAATATCTTGACCCCCCTTTTGTGGCAATAGGGGAGGGTCCCCAAACATCAGAATGTATTAAGTCAAAAGGAGAATGGGAAACAGAATTACTGTGATGAAAGGGTAATGCGGAAAACTTGGCAAGTTTACATCCACTACAAGAAGAAATGTCATGGCTCTTAATGGACCCTAAGGATCCATTGTTAGCCATATAGTTTAAACGAGAAAAAGAAACATGTTCAAGACGGGAATGCCATAAATAAAAGCTAGAAGATGACGGATTCAAACGAAAATTGGACAAGTCAACAGTAGAGGCAGCAACCCCTGGGGGTCGAAGATGATCCAAAATGTATAGTCCTCCCTGCCTATGGCCTGTCCCAATCTCCTTCAGAGAACGCAGATCCTGAACATGACAAGAATCAGGAAGAAATGTGACAGCAGCATGATACGTATCACAAATTTTACCAACAGAAGCTAAATTCAAGGCAAGGTTAGGAATATGATAAACATTTGGAAGAGAGATATTATGTGAGATGACACGACCAATTCCAGAAGATGATAAATGAGTTCCATCAGCTGTGGCAACAGATATGGAATGTGAAGGACTAATGGAAGCAAAAGTATCTGCATTGGGAGACATATGGTTGGTGGCTCCAGAATCTAAAACCCAAACGGAAGAAGATATACCTGTGGAACCTGAGGTCGACAAACCCGATGCAGCAGTCAAAGCATGGGATTGAAAATTGATGAACTTCTGGAATTTCTCAAAAAGATCATCTGACGTGGATGGGGAGGTTCCAGAATTTATCTGTGAAGAGTCAGGTGTAGCAGCAGCAGTATGAGGAGGCTTGGGATGTCTATAAAACTGATTCTGACCAGAAATAGGAGGAGGACGACCAAATGTAGTGTGAGACTTGTTTGCCAGCTCAGGGCACTGATTCTTCCAATGACCAGGTTGCTTGCAGTAGTTGCAGATGCTCAAATTAGAAATTGGATTCTTATTCTGATTAAAACTCGGAGGTTTGCCAGAGCTTCTTTGTTGAGGACGGGTGTGGGCAGCCAATACAGATTGAGTGAGTGCTGGATTGGTGCTTTTAATTGTTCCTGACTTATGTCGAATTTCCTCAGCAAGGAGTTCACTAACCACAGAATCCACAGAGGGCAGAGGATTGCGATGCAAAATGTTGCCACGCAAGCCCTCAAAATCGTCACGAAGAGCCATCAAGAATTGAACCAAGCGTTGTTCTTCCCTCCGAGCAATGTAGGGAGCAAAAGCCTTAAGCTCTATAGACTCAGTGAGAGCCAACTGATCCCACAAATCTGTCATTGAAGTGTAGAATTCCTGAATGCTCATGTCCCTCTGATTGAGGGAACGAATATCCATTTCCAATTGATACTGTCTTGCAAAATTAGACTGAGTATACAATTTCCCCAAGTGTTCCCAAACTTCCTTTGCAGTGTCATATTTAGCTAGCTGCATGCCAATGGAGTTCTCAACAGAGTTATTTATCCAAGTGATGATTTTCGAATTACAAACTTCCCAAGAGTCAAGCTGCTCAACATATTTCTCATTATTCGCCTCAATCGGTTTACAATGTGTACCAGACACATAACCCCATAATTTTTTACCCCTCAAGAAGTTTTTCATGACATAACTCCAATAAGAATAATTTTTTCCATTCAAACGAACATTAATAGACTGAAGCGAGTCGTCTCTTTCGGAAGCCATAATGATAAAACAAGCAGCAAATAACACCACCAAACGAATTCCAAAACCAAACAAGAGCAGACAATTCTAAAAATAATCCAAGATTAAGATTTACATTAGTCAAACAGGGGGGCCAAAATTCCACTACCTCACAAACTCTCTGTCCCCCTTCTTCACTAACAATGGCAAGGAAACAAGGAAAAGGGCCTATGGAATTTCTCAATTACGACATAACCTCCTTCTTCTTCTTCTTCTTCTTTTTCTTTTTTTTTTTAGGCAACTCTGTTCAAAGAACAAGAAAAACTAGAGCAAACTATAATCTTTATCATCTACTTGACGAAAGAAACCAAACACTGAAACTTTCTACAGCGGGAGCACAACAATTCTAAAAAAACAAACAAAATTTTCAAATTGCATTTCCTTATAAAGACAAAACAGCCCAAGCAAACAAATCTCTTGAAGTGGAAATCAACAACAACCTTTCAAATTAAAGCTCCACCCCATCTTCAAGAAGCTTCTTGAATCTGCACCGCACCCGCCCGAACGGCCAACGTGCGGTTGCCGAGGATGCACAAACAGATTCGTGGGAACAGATCTTCGCAGCACTCGCGGCGGACGTCGGCGGCGCGTGAATCCCACACGCGCGGATTCCGGGGCCGATATTTCAACCGTAGACTCGCCGGACGACGGCGCTCCTCACTATGCCGGAGGTGAGAACCAGATCCTACTCTAAATTTTGCTCTGATACCATGTTAAACGAAACATTTGAAAGGAAAATAATAACTTCAATAATACCAATTCAATCAATAGTTCACATACGGTCAATCTCAATACATAAACAAAATACAAGACATAAAAAGACTAATATAGCCTTAATATCTAAATATAATTACAACTAATAATTCTAATGCTCTCCTCTCGTATAAGAAGTATGATTCCATTACATGACTTAGAGTTCATTAGGTTTTTCAAACAACCAGTTTTACTTCGTTACATTACTAGAATTTATTATTTTGAGTATATATAAGAGAAAAGCATACTAAATCTTAAACCACATGCATTAAAACAATAAAAGATATTACATGATTAGACAATAGAGAATTCAGTTGGTCCTTTTTTGGGGCATGGGAAACAAATAACTTTAGCATCACATTAATATGCAAATTACACAAGGAACCTCACAAACTTAATACTACCAAAACTCCCAGAAAGTTGACAACAAATAAAATAATAGGACATTTGTTCTTGGAAGGGATAATATTCCCAACCAAACTGCCCAAGCAACATACAAACTCAATAGTCCCTCACACCATTAATTAGGCACAATATTACTGCTACTAAATCTTTTTCCCCAAGTATAATAAAAGCACTCATATCATATAGAGACAGAGGTTAGAAGAACTGGCAGTCTACGGACCAGTGCCCCGACGGCAAAGACAGGCATCGGCTGGCATAGCCTGGATATGGCAACTGCAGTTTTAGGCAGAGTTCGAAGATATCGGCTTTTCCATTATATTATTACCCCCTGGTCTTGGCTCTCTTCATTCCCAGGCTGTTTTGGAAGGGCGAAACGGAACCAGACATTTGAGACCCGTCATCCCTAAGGGTGCCGTTGATCAATGCCAGTTCCCGCAGCTGCTGCTTCTTGTAATAGTCTAGTGACTCATCCTGCATCAAGACGTGCAAAATTGAGGAAGAGTAGAAATGATGGCTGAGTAAAAGAGGAATAATTAAGTTCAGTGGATGAAAGCTACCATGGGCTTGAGTAAGTCTTGGAGTATCTCACGTGCCTGCATTAGGCGAGCATCGATGATCTCAACAGGGAGTTCTGCTTCGACAAGTATGTGAAGGGGCTCGTTGAGATGTTCGTATCCTGGTTTACCTCTCATCATCTCCTCCTACAGATCAAATCATAAAAAGTACATCATCATTTGTTATGTTTCATCAACTTATGACATCTTATGTGGTCTAAAAAGACCCAAGAAGCAAGCAACTATGTGTATCTTGCATGAACAAGTCACGATCTACAATGGCTGTTTTCATAAGACATATTACAATATAATGCATAAGACATATTACAATATAATGCACAGCCAAACTTCGAATTTTATGGGATGAAAGGATTTAATTTCGTCTTCATATGATAATATTTGAGTGTATATAATCTAGAGCAGTGGTAAAGGCCATATCTAACTTACCCTTGTGGGATCCTTGATACTGCCACGCCCTCTGATCAGTACACGACATTCAGTAGTTGCTTCAACTCGCTTGAGAGAATTCCCTCTAGGACCAAGGAGGCGACCAACAAAATTATACTGCAAAACACAACATAATACGCATGTAAATATGCGGCAACAAACCAAATAAAGAAAGGACTTGTAGGAGGAGAAGTATTACGCTTGGATATTGGTCAACTGGAATATCAACCCTGATTGTCCGCTTGACTATGAGCCCAGATGAGCTACCTTGGGAACCAAGCCACGTTGGTGTTGAAGAAGATTGCATTAAATTTGACATCTGCACATTATAATTTCGTAGATTGTCAAAAATCAAGAACCGCATGAAAATCATCCCTTTCCCTGGGGTATGTTTCTAAATTCAGTGCTGTAACTTGAAATATTTCTGAATTTAATGGAGCTGAGAAGAAACTAAAAGGCTTGTAAAAGCCTGAACATAAAATTGCGTAAGAAAGGATATCATGGATTTGTATCCAGGCACATCAACCTATAGGCAAACAATAACAGAAATCATAAAAAAATCTAGAAGCGACATACTTCAAGTTGGATGGCTACCCACTCTCACAAGCACAAGGTTCTGTGTGAAATGCGGGTTAAGAAGTTTGTTAGCAGGCAAAACAAGCAACTCAATTACTCACAGATAAGGCACTAATATATTCACTGAAGCAAGAAGAACAACTACTCTGAGATATGATTAAGAGTTATACTGCATTGAATGACTTGTTAAACTAAGTTCAGCTGACAGCTGGGTTACATAAGTTGCACATAGGTAGTCAGATCAGTTGCAGCATAAGACACGAATCTATGGATTAGTATTAGGCATTTTGAGCTATTAGCATAAATCATTCTTGAAGTTGTTAGCTCCAAACTACCTGTCATGAGAAGTTAAAGTTAAAAACAGAAAAGTCAAAAAGTTAGGACGGAAAGTAAAAGATTTTGTTGGAGATCTTCTGAAAACAGTAAAGAATTAGATTGAAGAAAAGGTTATGTTAATGGTTAGTATCCATACTTCTGATTGAAATGGTGATGCCCATCTGTTCACATTAGCTCCTCCTTTTGAATATATTCCTCCTGAGGCCAGGGGGCTAGCATGCTCAAGCACACTTTGTTCTAAAACTGATGCACTCCCCAATAGTGTAGTTACACGCAATATTTCTGCTTCAAAAATGTCAATTTCCAAGAATAAGATGTACCAGTTAGCATTGGTTAAGAAATTAGCGTGCAGTCACCACAATATGGACACTACAGGGACTGTTAAACTTGTTAGTAAAATATCTGGGAAGAAAAGGAGATCCAGCGAAGTTAAAGATGTTCAACAAGTATTATAAGGAATGTTCAATATATCACTTGAAGTTCTAAATGTAAATTATTGACCTAAGAACTCTAATGTTAGCCATTGATCTTGAAACCATGATTTCCAAGTTTGCTATTTGTGGTAAGATGAAGCAGATAGATTCTGTTTCGTCTGCAAGACGCCGCAAAAATAGCAGGAAGATTCTTCTAGAACCACTATCCACCAGCCAAAAGTAGATATAAAATAACTGAGAATTAAACCATCTTCCAAAAAATGGTGTTCCGTGAAGTAACTAGCCTGAATGCAAATGTAAGGATTATTTCCAACCGAAAGAAATTAAAGATGGCACCTTTCTGAAAAACATTATACCAAACAAAGGCAAAAAGGTTATTGGGGTGAGGAATTGAGGCCGTGAGATGATAAAACTAAAGATCATCACACAGCACCAAGAGCACAAGGACGGTCTCAAAACAAAATTCGAATAGCACATCGAAACATGTATCTGCATCCAATATATGATCCTTGATGCACTCGCACATGCCCCCATCCCCCAAATAACCGCTACCCTCCCCCACTCTGATTTAATTTTGATCAATCATACAAAATCTGGCATGGCTCCCTATGATTTCTTCATAAGGTGGAGAGCTGCCAATTTAAATGCAGATGCTGCAATGACAACAGACAGAAACTTGTATGCAGAAAAAAGGTATGCTTCATCATTCATCTCATGATAAAGTAATAGTTTACAGTTTTAGCAACATAGCAAATTTTAATTTCTAGCAAGAAACTGAATAAATTTGAACATACACTCACCCTGATTCACCAACCGATAGCAATTTGGAAGCACAGCCATAAAAGGATTGAGCTTGTTGCGTTCTGCCAGCAATTCCGAGAGGTACCTGCAAGTTGTTTTCTTTGATTCAGAAAATTTGAAGGAAGCATGTATAGGCATCTTTATTTTCCCCCGATACATGCACATATAAAGATAGTGTCTTGATAAGAATTTTGTACAAATTGTGCTACTATATATCCACCAATACATGACACCATCGAAACAAATTCGATTTACTTATCCAGGTTGATTCTAGTCCACAACCAGTCCACAGAAATTTAAAAAATTCAGACACCATAAATATACATGTCATCGGAACTCATAGATCTGCTGTTATATAACACCAGCAAAACTCAAGCACAAAATTTTCCAGCTTGAGAACTCACAAACTGCCAATCTAGTTCAATTGACGTGAGCGCATACTTCCACTGCATATTCTCATACAAAACACTACAAGCAAAGGAAAAAAAAATCAATCCAATCCTGAACCACTAGACCTTCACCACAACAAAACCATTGAAATCATCACGATCTGGCGCCAATTTTCACACACAGCTCATCGAATCCATAAAAGGTAAAAAAAAAAAGGAGGATCAGAAATTCGGAATTACTTCTCTTGCTCGACGAGAGCAGAGGCGGCGCGGATGCCTCCGGCAGAAGCAGCGCCGATGTGAGGGGAGTGAGGAGCTGACGGAGAGGGCGAGTAGGCCATGTACCTCCCCGAAGACATGATGATGATGCGCGCCGTCAGATCCAGCAAGGAGAAGTGCTGCCGCTGCAATCCAACTCAGCAACTGGTAACAACAGCTGGCCGAGATATATATATAAATATATATAGGCGGTGCGTCGGTGGAGCTAAAGCAAAAGGGAGAAGAGGAGGGGAAGATGTGGAGGAGAGGCGTGCATTTATTGAAGTGATGAGACCAATACCAACAGTAGAGAGAGAGCCACACCACACCCAAATTATATTTACCGTCAGCTGTTGATGAATAGAAGAAGAAGAAGACAGTGACTCCTATTTATACCACTTCTGTCCCCTGCCAGCTGTCATTCATTCTCTCTAATTATTTTTCTTCAATTTTACCCACCTATATTATTTATAATTTTATCATGAAAAAATTATTGGTAAAAAATATTTAGACCTTAGTAAAAAATTTAATTTTATTTTGTATTTTGTATACAATGAATGAATGGACTTACCAAAAACCAAATTCATCAAAATGAGAAAATAAATCAATTCCTTAATCAATTGTAATTTACAGTTGTAGGGTAACTGTTCTTTTCCAACTGTAATTCAGGTCAATGGCCAGAAAAGGTGAAGGACTGGAGCAATAAATCAATAATAATAATAATAAAATAAACTAAATAATTTATTTTTGTAAGAGAACTTTAGTAAAAGGGAAATACCTTTTTACTGTTGAGGGCAAAGAGGGAAACTTTTGTTGTAGCATTGGGAGCAGAAATGTCACTTATTGGACCTCAATCATGGGACCTTTTCCCCACTATTTATTCTCAATTCCATTTCTTGATTTTTGATGCCTTTTTATTTTATTATTTATTTTGTGAATATTTCTTGTGATTTAGGTATTCCTAATTATCTACTTCCTCCCTTTCATTAAGTTTCACACATTTTTTTCCGACCACGAATATTAAATAAAGTGTATAAAATAGTGTGAAAGTGATAAAAGTGGTAGGTCCACATTTTTTTTAACGATAACTTTTACTATTTTTAAAAGGTATCAAATTTAGTGGGACATCTCAATAAAAAAAGTGTGTCAAATTTAGTTGGACGGTGGGAGGGAGTATATAATTAATTATAGTTGAGAGTGTAGAAGCTCATTTGAAATCATAAATTGTCTAGCAGTTATTATTATATTTTTATTGTTTCTGATGATACATGATATAATTATATGATTCAAATTTAAAAAAGAAATGCATCCACACTAATACAAGCGTGCTAGTGACAAAAGACAGGTAGCGTATGTCAAGGGAAATTAGTTGTTGAGGTGTTACTTTTGCAAATGTGAATACAATCACACACTCCTATTTTTCTCCATCTATGTAGCCTGTAAGGAGGTTGATTGAATTTTATTCAACTTGAGAAACAAGACTTTGTATTTCTAAATAGTTTTGTCTTTACTTGGTTCCATTATTTGGTCAATAATTGAATTCAAATTATGTATGTGCACAAATTCACAAATTTTGTAGCAATCCATCACAAATAACTTTAAAGCATTACCTATTATATGATAAGAGTGGTGTTTAGTAATTAATATTATGCTCAATAACGTAAAACTAATTAGATATACACCTTCAACTAGTACGAAAAATTTAAGAAATATTGAAGCGAGAACGAATACAAATACGATGTAGTGACGAAAATATGATCATTTTAAAAAATGTAGAATAGGAATATGTGGAAAATATGTTTACATATTAAGAGCATATTGTACATCAATTAAGTAATCAATAAATAATTGATATAATAAAGAATGAAGTTAGTAAATTCTAAACTAAACCTTCCCCTTCGGCCTTCCGACGGCGTCCGTAGCCTCCACCACCTCGTTGAATCAAGCGCAGAGCAGGAATCTGCAGGAAGGCAGCGCCAAGCATGCGGAGGACATGAGGAAAAGCGTGACTCTATAGTGAGAGCACCAGGTGATGGGGCCCCACTTGATCTCCACGCTGGAGCTCTTTAACTTCTTCCCCCTGTTCGGCTCCTTGCTCAGATCGAAACTCGCGCCTTTCATCCTCAGCTCCTGCACACACCGCATTAGAGCACGCGCCTCCGCGCGTTCTCTCTGCAGCTGCGCTTCCGCCTTCCAGAACCTCCACAGCTTCAGCTGCACCAGCAACGCGACCACCAGCGACGTGGTGGCCGACAGCAGCGACGGGATCCACCACTCGCGGCAGCGGTGGTGCCCTGGCGACGACGACGCGAAGAGGATCGTGAAGAATAGGGCGTGGAAGAGGAACAACTGAGAGCAGAGATGGAAAATCTCGCGCCTGATCGAGTCCATTCGCGACTCCTTCCTCGACATCCTCCTCGCGAAGAGATCCTCCTCTCGCTGCCACAGCTTCAGGAGGAGGAAATGCCCCGGGCTGCGCGAGATCTCCGCCAGCGGGTGGCTCCGCATCACCGCCGACGAAGTTAATGCGAGGCGGTGCTCTTCATCCACCGTGATGACCACTACGTGAGCGTCCTTGCTTTCCGCCATGGACCTGAGAACTTCTGGCTACAAAATTCTTCTAAAAGGTTAATAGTAGTAATTGATATTATTCACAGATCGCGGTATGATTTCTTCAGATAAGAGGAATCGTGATACAGGAATTGCAGATACAAATGGAAGGAGGAGAAAGAGAGGAGTTTAAAGTTTCAGTATTTATACGATGACGATGGAAAGCAGGAGAAATTGCAACGGTCATATTTTGCTGGCACGGAAACAGAGTAACGGTTGTAACAGCAAAGCAACTAAAAATAATCGGGCCGGGCCGGTCCGGTTAGTTGGGCCGGGCTTTTGACAGAGCATAATCATGTAGATATTTGTGCTTACACGTGTATATTTAATTAATATTAATTTAATAGGAGGTGAAAGTGATGGCTGGGGTTGGTTAGTTGCCACAGCCGTCATCGGTTCCGTTCCGGTAACCAGTCGGGATTTCTCCTCCCATTTCTTGCCCAAAAAGAAAGTATAAAATCAAAGACTGTATATATCTTCTCTTCTACGGTTCTACCCCAACACTCTCTGCTAATTTCATTCTGCATCACTATCCATTTCTCCCTATTCTCTCTCTGCAATCGAACTCTATGCACCTCTACAACGCATGGTTGCCGCCGCCCGTGGCGGAGGGCACGAAGCGAGAGCAGGAGGCATTCGCCGGAGTGGTTAACTCCGTTAGGGACTCGTACAGTCCCGACGATTCCGAATCGGTTTACTCGACTCTTAAATGGGTCTCCGTCATTGACCTGTTAAGTCGTTTCGGCTCTTAATTCTTCGAATTTTTGTGTTTCTTGAATTCATTTACAGCTCAATTTATTAGAGAGTGTGAGACTTTTTTAGCATAAAGCTCCGTACTGATTCCTCCTTTTTGCTTTGCTTATTCTTCGATGGGTATCTCATTCTGTTGTAAAGTGTTCATGGAGTTATTTTACTTGATCCGCTTCATTGATTCCGTACGGATGGGACCAATGGCATTTTGTTCACTTCGTTCACTTCTGCTGCCGAAATATATCTTTTATCACTAATATGTTATCTTATCTACTACTTCATGACAACAAAATGTTACCAAAAAGAAAGTTGTGCAATACGAGTTGGTTACATGATTTAGCTCAGGTGGCACTTCTAGTATCGTTTCATTGCGTGAATTTCTGGTTTAAGCTGATTTGAGTTTAAACTTTTAATGGTTACACACCAACTGATATATTATGAACAAACAAGCGTTATTTTTTTTGCAATTTTTTATGGGTGTCCCTGAGCCTACTACCATTAAACCTTAGCATTAAAGGTAAAACACTGTGTTTAGCTTAGAGAGACCATCGTGAATAGAAGCCCTCTATTCATTTTTTGACACTTTCTGAATTCAAATTTATCTTTGATTATTTCCAAGCTGGGCATATAAGTTATTTATTGATTAAGGTGTATTCGTGTTTTATCGAGCAGTTTTGTGAAGGCCAAAAGTGACTTATTGGTTGAAGATGTATCTGCCATTGTCGAATTTGGATTACAACTGTTTCAAAGATCAGAAAATAAGCTATATGCACAGGTTTATATTTTGTCTATCTTGTTCCTGATGAAGTTACCTTTCTTTTATGTGCTCTAAGCTCTCCTCTTACGTGTTTAATTTAGGTTAGATGGGGAAACATTCTAGTGAAATTGTTGAACAAGTACAGGAAAAAATTATCCTTAAAAGTTCAGTGGAGGCCTTTATATAATATTTTGGTCCACACACATTTTACAAGGTAAGGTCCTTATTCCTGGGTTTCTTGTTTCTTATAATTTGTGCTGTTTCTTCTAAATAATCATGTGGCATGATTGTCAGTGGATTAAATCGTTAGGGTACATGTCACAAGGTGGGGTAGAGGTTTTCCTGTACATAGTTTGAGATTGGCATTTGGTTAGGAGCTTTCCAAGAAAATGTGGTTCATGCCTTGTTATGCAGACCTAGGTATGGTGTTGTTAATGGTTATGAGCATGCTTCGGGATGTTGTGTTTTTAACTTCCATATGGCAACCTTCTTCTGAGGTGTAGTGTAGTTGAATAAGGATCGCAGATATGCTGTAACCAAGGGTAATTTATGCATATATTTGGTGCAGTTACTAGTGTGAAAAATTTCAGTTTGCAGTACAAGAATTAGCTTAGTTGTTGTCATAGCTAGACCCTCTGAGCATTAGTTCTTGTTGTTTTCCTTTATTTAAAGATATTCATATCACTAGATGTCTGCTCCAGGAGCACAGGCCCTGAAGGATGGAGAGTCAGACAACGACATTTTGAAACAATGACTTCCCTTATCCGTTCTTGCCGAAGATTCTTCCCTCCAGGTTCCGCATCTGAGATATGGTCGGAATTCAGGTGTCTTTCTCATTCACTAAAGTTGTATTATTGGTGATCTTCCACAGTACTCGTCAGCTAAGTTTATTAAATCAGGTGGACTACATTCTTGGAGGAAAGTTGTAGTCTTCATCTTCTGTACTAAAAAAATGTAACAGAATAGCGACTTTTATATTATAAGCAAATTAGCTTGTGTTGTGGCTTTTGGGATCACAATTTTGGACCTTTTCTGATGCTTTTAATTCATTTCATTTGTTCTCTTCAGATTTTTTACATAGTTAACTATGGTGATTAATTGTCACCTACACATGCTATATCTCAATATGTGTTCTATATAAAAATTCCAAGTACTCTGATTTTCTGAATCCACCAGCATTTGCAACATGTATACATTATAATGATTTCCTAATAGGAACTGATATTGTTTCCAGCCTTTGCTTCTCATTTATATAGTATTTCTGTTACATCAAATATTAATTTAAATTATATCATTTCTCGTTTAAACGAATTTTCAGATATCTAATGGAGAATCCATGGCATAATGCTTCTTTTGAGGGTGCTGGGTTTGTCCGACTTTTTCTCCCTACTAACTTGGAAAATCAGGACTTTTTTCAAGAGTAAGGAGAATGGTTTCTTTCATGTAATATCTTTCTCTGATAAATTTGACGTCATTTCAACGTGCATTTGATTTGTTTCATCTTTGTTGCGTTGCAGCGAATGGATTAGGATATGTTTAGGTCATTGGAGTTCAACACCAAATTGTCAATTTTGGAACAGCCAATGGGCTTCTATAACTGCTCGAGTTATAAAAAACTACAAGTTCATTGACTGGGAAAATTTCCTCCCTGATCTATTTAATATTTACTTGAACATGTTTGAGGTAAGTGGTAGTCCATGAAATATGTCTAAAAAATGTCATCTTTCTCCTCATATGTTTACGTTTTTTCACGGTTCCTGTGGAAGTGTTCATATGAACAGCTATATATGGCCAGAAGTTGGATTGGGAGAAGTCTTGTTATTGTTAATGATAGAAAGACACCTTTACGTTACAGGAACTCCGTGTATTGCATTTATTAAAGTGATGTTTTTTCAGGTTCCTGTGGCTAATGGGAGTGGATCATATCCATTTTCTATAGATGTTCCAAGAAACACGAGATTTTTGTTTGCAAATCGGTCTGTAAC